>JAOUZG010041912.1:2546370-2572415 GCA_026289955.1 Argiope argentata
ATATATATATATATATATATATATATATATATATATATATATATATAGGCAACTGCTTCCAATAGAGTTATGTAAATAGATAATATAGATAATCTGTATTACTATTATAAATGTGAAAGTTTGGATGGATGGATGATGTGGTTCAATCAAGCCAGCGCAGCTGAACGATATTGGAAGAAATTTAACACAGAGATAGATTTTAGTATGGAATAAGACATATGATTCTATTTATCACAGTTAATTGAGTTGTTATTTTTTTATTAATTAAAAACTAACTTTCCCACCAGAAATCTTTATTTCACCACGGGCAAATGTGTAAGACTTTTATTTGTTTTCCTCCTACGCTAATGAGGTTAGGCTTAACATGTTTTCAACCGATTATTTCAAACGACTCGGTTTATTTTTTTAGTGTTTGATGAATTTAAAATTAAACACTGTTAATTAAGAGATTTTTCAGATTCATTTTGAAGAACTTAAAATAAAGGAAATTAAAGATTTCTAATCTGTATTGCGTAAGAAATTTCGGTACTTATGTATTAGACCATCCATATTTATAGCCAAATTTTAAGGCCAACGAATTGCTAAACCACTATTAATGGCAAAAAATCGCCATTTTTTAAAAAAATTGTTCACATTTTAATTCTTTCGCCACTTTGTTGATTTCGTTGGCGTCAACGGTTTATCGCCAAATTTGAATCCGTTGCCAATGAGTTTCTAAACCGTTGGCGCCGACGATCTAATACGTAAGTACCAAAATTTCTAATCTCTATTGCATTATCCAAATTGGTGCAAAAAATTCATGCATTTGCGTAGCCCCAATTGGCGTTAGTTATGTTCTTTTCTATGCGTACGAAGTCACGGGTAAAAGCTAGTTTATCTATAATTGGTGGAAAGGTATTCTAAAAAGGTCTAATTTTTTAAAGTTTCGAGCTTTCTCTCTCTCCCTCTTTGGTGTTACTTAAAGAATCGACAGCAGAACCATACGTTTCTAAGCAGTATAAATTAAAATTCAACTTTAGTTTTGGGTGCAAGAATATAAATAATATTTGTTCCTATTTCAGTTTAAAAAATACAAACATTCATATTAAATCTTTCAATGATGAATGATAATTTAAACGAACTATGAAACAAATTATGAAAGTATTTTATATAAAAAGAAAGGAATTATTAAAACTTAACTAGAAAAAAATTATTATCAATAGAATAAAACTTTTTTTCTTGGAACGAATAATACTAATAAGCTAATAAATCATCAGTAAGCGATTATATTGTTACAAGCCGGCGAGCGCCGCGAAAACTCTCCAAAGATGTAGACGTTTGGCAAGGAGCTTCGCGTCAACTTGGTTGGTTTGGCGAAAGGAATAGTCTAGTAGCTTCAAGATCAAGCGCGGTGTTTTGAGAAATTTCGCGTATTTCGGGGCACGCGCTTCCTCGGCTATATAAGGGACGAGTAGCAGAGCTGTGTTTACGCTTGCTATTCTGTCTCCAGCCATGGAAGGAGACAGTCGCAGCGAGAGCGATCGCTCTAGCATTCTTTCCAGGAGCACCAGTAAATCTGTTTTTACTAAAGGTCTCAAATCCTATCTTCGAACGCCTACTCTGTTAGGTCCAAACAAAAGAACTCTTGACAATGAGGGATTCCAAGCCGTCTCCCAGAAAAAATCAGCTAAGCAACCGAACCCAGAAATCCCAACTACGAACATCACCACTGAGAATAAATTCCAAGCCCTAGAAAGCCTCACAGAAGAAAATTTAGATAAAATCACCATCCCTGCAATAAACCTTAAACTTTCCGACCACTATAATTATACCCTCCAAACCATCTATAAAGAATTCCCAGACACTGAAAATAAACTCATCAAGAATTTCATCTCAATAACCCCTTCTAACATGACCCAAAGAGAAGAAATAATCAAATTCCTAGATGACTCGGGAGAAGAGTATGTCCTATCAGAAAGCATCGAAAATAGACCCCTGAAAATTATTATTAAAGGACTTCCAGGAAATGCAGACAAAGAAGAAATTGCTCAAGAACTTAAAGAATTAAATTACACTGTTTTAAAAATTTCTCAACTCCGCAACTATAGATCCCAAACCCTGCATCCTATTTTCCTGCTGGACATCAAAAAGACGAGCAATGCCCAAAACATCTACAACGAAACGCATTTACTACACCTCAAGATCAAGGTAGAGACATATAGAAAGAAACCCACTGCCACGATGTGCTTCAACTGCTGTGGTTTTTATCATTCTGCCAGAAATTGTAAAATGCAACCTAAATGTCTGAAATGCGGAGAGAAACACCCAACAAGAGATTGTCAAATAAAAGAAATTATCCAGGATCCAGTATGCATTAACTGTAACGAAAGAGGCCGCCTTGCTGCTTGGAAAGGTTGCAAGAAATATCCCAAGCTAGTGAACAGAAGAGGAAGACTTACATACGCTGAAATTGCAAGACCCATAAATAATAGAAAAATTGATCCTCCACCCCCAGAAAATTTATATCACCCTAGAGACCCACAGAAAACCATCTCAGAAACAGCCAAGCACCCTACTTTGAACGTCCCCACACCCTCTGCTATTAAAGAAATGAAAGACGCCTTTGAAGCATTTAATGAAATAAGAGCCATCCTAAAAGAATTCCCGAAGTTATTGTCGGCAGCCAGATTAGCAAGAGAAACTAAAGACCCAGAAAAGAAGAAACTCCTAATCCTCAATGCACTCATCGACTAAGATCCACTACCCTCAACTTCCCTCACCCCTGATTGGCCAACAGAGTACAATAGATTATCCTCAACTTTTGCATCATCATCATCAGCCAGAAGCCTCTCCTCCAGCAGCCCTGACATCACTATCCCACCCCTCACCCTCATACAGAAGTTACCTCCTGATTGGTTGTCCTCTTCTCCTCCTGCATCCTTGCCACTTCTGATACTACGTTCTCCAGGCCACCTCGCAAAAGATCACGTTTGTCGCAGACGATCACGCTTGTAGATGAAAGCAACGAGGAAGCATTTCATCATGACTGGGCATAAGCCCCTGCCGGGGCTAGAAGCCCCAATAATCCAACCACTAACAAGCTGTGTTTACGTTTGCTGTAAACGTTGTGTTATTGAACTCGCTGTGATTTACTGTTTGCTGTGTTCTACGATAGCTGTTTTTGAAACTGTGTTTGTTGAGCATAAGGCTTGCATTTACGCTGTGACTGTTGACTGCTGGATTGTGTTTATCTGAAGTTTTACTTTATCAAGTCATCCTGTAAATATCTGTAAATAAATTTGTTTGTGATGTCCTCAAGTAAAGTCCATTCAATCCGAATTCGCTACGCTAAAAACGTAACAATATGTTTTATAATAAAATTATTAAAAACACTCAAAATGGCAGTCGTAGTTTATAATTTTTTCGGTACTTATCAATAAATAGTGAAGGATTGGCAATAATTTTTAATATCTTTATTTATTTTTCCTCTTTAACATCGATAATACTGACATTTTTTAAAAATATATAAATGGCGTAAACAGATGCTTAAGTGGTCTTATAGGGCTGCAATATCATTTTGGTGTTACATCGGTTTTTGTGATATGCCGATTTTGGTGCTACATTTAGTGAGTTTTAGTCTTCTTCAACATTAATTAATAATCATTTAATTTATTATTGATTTCACAATGTAGAGACTAAAGTTAAATATTTTTTCTCTGGGTTGAACATTCATCTAATATAACTGAATTCGGGAACGTATTCAAACAATTTCAGGTGAAATGAAAGTAGAAATTCTGTAGAAATCTTTTTCTTGTGGCCAAACCTGTTTTTGTGCGGTATTAAAGACCGCAAAAAAGAAATCGTACAAAAAATATTCTGAAACATCATAAATAGCAATAACAAATAATTTTTAGCATGTGCAGCCAAAAGAGACTGTACAAAAAAGTCTCACTTAAGAAATTTATCGAAGATTTAGGAAATGATGAGAAAGTGCTTTCCAAATAAAATAACTGATTACTCATGGAAATTTTTTAAAAATTCAATTTCCCTTTTTAAAAAGGAAGAAATTTTTAAAATGCAATATTACTCTTTATAATCCTAAATTCTCATGTTCTTGAGTTGAAATGGTTCAAAAACACTGTCATCAATTGAAGATATTTAAGTTAATTTATTTTTGGAGGATATTATTTATTTTATTTTGAAATATCGAAATTTGACAAGATGTGTACATATATTTTATACCATTCACATTGTATATGTTTACATTTGTAAAGGGATAAAAAATATTATAATGGTGTTATAATGCCAACACCATTGGAATTTTTATCCGGCATTAAAAATAGTCTAAAATAAATTTCACAAAATAAAAAAAGCTAAACACATAAAAATAGGTTTAATTGCCATCAAACGTGAATTTTTCAGTTTTTTTAAACAATGATTTTCTTATATCAGGAGTTAACTTTGATGGATGGTTTGCTCTTTGTTAGTTTTCTATTCGATTTTCTTATTTAAAACCTTTTGTCTCTTACTGCACTATAAAATACGATGAATTTATCAATTTACCGATATGTCAAACGGATTTCTTATTAGTGCGATAAAAAATAATTTTTCAACTGCTTTGATACTGTCTTCAGAATATAACCCATTTAAAAGCAATAAATCGGACATAAAAAAGTAAACAAGCAAAGATTAAAGCCAAACGATTATTAAAATGACAACAAAATGAGAAAATAATAAATAAGAAGTGAAGACGATAATAATTATAAGTTTATTCGCAAATTTCCCATTGCGATCACTTTTATGATGCGTTTTATTTCTGTTTTCTTACATTTCCATTTAAAAAAAAATAAAGGGTTTTTTTTTTTTCAGAAACACGTGGAAACATTATATGATGGAGTAATAGATTTCATATTCGAATTAAATTTCAGTCTTTTCTTTTACATTTTAAAAGAGCAGGAATATTTTATGCGCAATTATATCACAGAAGTATATTCACAAATATTAACGAACGAAGTTCAAGTTTTTTTTTTACATACGGGAAAATGTAATTGACTCATTCTTTGACAAATTATGTTGCCAATTGTTTTGATTAAATAACTCTTACTTTCAACATTTAATAAATCATAAAACTCAGAAACAGAGTTATTACTAAATACGAAATATGATTAAATGTAAATGATAAGAAAAAAATATTTCTTAAAGATTTTTCCTGTTGCGTGTCCCACTTGATCCCATTGGAATTCTTGAAATGGGTTCAATAAGATTTGCCTTTAATCCACCTCTGCCCTAGTTTTTAGTTTAGTTTAGTTAAATTAGCGTCCCATTGTTAAATAACACTAGGACTGTTTTGGGACAGGCCTCGTAATTTTAAGCCGTGTCAGATGACGAGCACGACACCTGAGATGACATCCCTTCTCTACACCCCACCACAGCAGCGGGAGGACATTTTGCCCTAACGGATTTAATGTGCAACAGACTTCCTTACACACCAGTTCTTCGGTGGAATCGGGTCTCTAACTTAAAACCTTACAGCTCACAAGCCTAGACCTTACCACCAGGCCACCAAGGCCCCATTTCTACTAGTAGCACATATGAAAATAATATTAAAAGCGTTCACAGCAGTGCATTTTTAAAATAATAGTTTTCCAACCTTTTATGGAAATTTAAAAAATTTGCTCAAAGTTCGCTTGTTTTTTGTTTCATCTGCAAAGATATGAATGCTATCAAACATGTTTCAAATCCGAAATTACAACATTTTTTTCTGAAGTGTTCGAATTTAGAACTATTGACTATTTTATATATTCCTAAAAACAAAACTATTTGTTCTCTAAATTACTGTATAGTGTATTCTACAATCTTAATTAAATTTACATTTCGCAGAAATTGATGATTTGCGTTTTGAAAATATGTCTTACATGCAAAAAAAAAAGATTTTGTGTAAGTTTTAATAGTCATATCATTAAAATTACACATGTAATTGTATTTATTTCTTCAATTTTTTTCGATAGTATTATTGAACAGCATGTAATGATACTGTGCTAACAGATCTCATATCTTGTATGGCGTGATGTTTTCGTCATTGATCACAAGATGCTTTCCCGCCATTATTGGCAGTGACACGTAAAAAGATATATGCGGTAAGACGCACCGCATATATCTTTTTGCCTGTTTTATAATTATTTAGCAATGTTTTGTCCTTCTAATCCTAATAAATATATTTGAAATATTAATACTGGTCGCTGCTTTTCCCCACATTTTTGGAGGTTCGAATTTTCTCCTGAACACCCTTAGCAAACCCCATCAAATCGACAAATTCTGTGGAAGTTGACCCAATTTGTTTAAGACATTAAATTGACGCCAAAAATATTCATAAGAGTAGATTTTTTGCTGTGGATGATTTACTGGGCTGATGAATGGACGTTAGTGCATGCTTTTCATGGATATGACTCAAGTGAAAACATTCAAGGTTCATTTAATTCATATTCTTGTGCAACTTTGTTTAGATATATTGGCTGCTTTAAAACGGAGCATCATTCCGTCAACATTTTTAAAGTAAAAAAGAAACTGAATTATTTGGACATGTGAATAATTTAGGGATGAATAGTTCGACTGCCTCCAATCAGGTAGATGCTATTCCCCCCCCCCTCTGAATAAACGTAACTTTTCTATTAACTGGATAACAATTTTGGATAACTTTGTCATTCATAGTACATTATTTTACTTCATTCTTCCATTAAGTTTTAATCCTACTATTTTGAACGCGTATTAGTTCTATTTTAATTAATTAAAATGTCTTTAAAACTAGGCGATATTAATTAATCGCTAACTCTCTTATATATGCTATAACTACTTCAGTAAAATTGCTTAATTATGTGGTAGGTTACATTAATTCTGAACATTCTTCCCCTAAAATATAGAGAATTTTTGAAAGATTTGGAAATTTGGTAGAAAAAAAAACAAACAAAAACAATAATTGCTGAAGAATTTTTATTTATCTGATTTTACCACCGTTTCTAATTTATTACACTTAGAAGTAACTAACAGCGACAAACACATAAAATGTCTAAAGGAGACACACTTAGCGTTACATATTGCTTCTCTAAAAAGTTAGTATATCACAACTCGGCTATTCTTGTTTTAATTTTAAATAATGATAGAAGAATGACCCTAATTCTTGGAGACGAAAATGAAGGTTTTAGAAAATACAAGAATTTTGGCGGTATCTATGTTAGAAGCCGAAATCTTTCTAGAAAATTCGATACCTGTCCGAAAGTTTATACAGTATAGAGAATTTCCTCTTTGCAGCTTTGATCAAGAATCGATTATCTAGCTATGTTATTGTTTAATGAGGATTTACTGTTCGAAATTGTCTCTGCTCTCTTTTGTACGTTCCGTCTGTGTTTCCTGTTTCTTTGAGGAATAAAGGATCGTTATGCATTTTAGAGATTGTTGAAGTTCTTACAACTTTCAGTCATCGGACGACTTAGATAACAATAATTTCATCTTGAGTTTTTATCACGTAAAATATTGTAATTCTCAATTTTGATTGCATCACAGTAGTTGGCTCATTTTAAGTAATAGATTGAATTTAAATTATAATTTTTTTACAGCAGTAATTTTTCATTTTTTTTCTTTTTTTGAAAAAAAAATTTGAAAGATATCTTTCGGAAATTTCGTGCTAGGATAAGCTCAAATTCGTATTGTGATTCGAAATTTGAAATCTATGCTTATTGCATTTTCATCTTTTAATTGAATATCGATTTTTTTAACAACACAAAAATAAATACATGTGACTATATAAAGAGGATTTTTTCTAATTCTGGAAGAATAGAAATGCATTGAAACCAAGGTAAGATGATGTCCAAATAAGAACTTAATACAAACGATGTAGTACAAAGATTTCATTCAACTTATGTTTTATAAATAAATTATTAGTGCAAGTTTTATAAAGAAGTTTATTATACGGTATAAATGAACATTTTTTTGCATTACATATGAGTAAAATAAAAAGCAGCTGCTATAACACAACTAATGATTTCTTTTTTTTTATGATCTCCACCATATCTCTAGTTTACACCTTATTTTGCACGTCTTCTTTACTTAAACCTTTCTTAAAAGATCTTCTCGTAACGGAGACTGCTTTATCGAGGAAAGATGACACGGAATTCAAAAATATTTTCCTTTCATATCAGCTCAGACTCGGCATCCGAACCAGAACGATGCGGTTGGTTGAGGAAAGCCGTTGTCCACCGATACGTTTTGATTATTAAATCGCCAAAAATATTCATCCTTGAAAAAATACGTCTTTCCTGAAAATAAAATGCAACAAATGTAAGTTGAGTAAAAAATGAACTAAGATACTGATTATATCGGTAATTAGAATTTATTTTCTAAATGTATGTTCTATATCGTTGAAATTTCCAAACATCTAAACAGAAAAAATTAAGGTGACTATTAAATTAAAGGGGAGTATCCGGTTCGCGATTATTCGGCCTGATTTTTTTTAAAAATACTAAAATTTGTAAGTTTCGACTCTTATTTTATGGTTACCTTTTCATATATGTATATTGTTTATTAGTAAAAAATAAAATTAATTTGTGTTAATTTTCTTAAGACCAACGACTAACGCTATTGTTTTTTATACATATGTTTCCATCATTTAAGTTAGGAATTACAGAATTTATGTTACAATTTGAACAGTTTATATCCTTTAACTTACTTTCCCTCTAATAAATTATGTCAGCACAGTACATAAACATATATAACCTTCCAGTCAGAGCCTTATATTTCAGCTAGACACGATACAGCAATTGCTTCATCAGGCTAAGCTACTATAACCAGGCCGCATTCACATTGAGATAAGTGGAAGGCTTGGTACATAATAAAGATTAAAATGAAATCTGCTACGTACATTTCAATGTATCATGTCAGAACATAATTTCTTGAACGGCCAATCACCACGAGCTCGTGCAAGTTAAGTTACATTTTTATTCATTTTAATCGTTTCATTGAATGAGTCACTATAGCATTGCAAACGATCATAAAAAACTTTGTCTTGCATTGATTGTTAAAAAAATATCGCATTTCCCATTTATTTCATTTCACATAATAACGTGCCCAAAATGACATTTTCCTAGGTTTTATTTGCTGTTGTCATTAACTTATTTTTTAAAATTAGAGCTTTTGTAAATGCAATGACAACGCGTTATTAAAAACGGATTTTTTGAGATACTCGTGCAGATAATAAAATTTTTATTTTTCGAATACGGATTTTTGTTGACACCAAAAACCTCATTAAAAAAACATCATGTTTTGACATGATAATAAGAAATGAGACAATTCGTTTTACAACAGTGAGTTTTAGTATAAAAACTTTGTCTCGTTTCCAATCGTTTCCGAATAGTTAGACTATAGATTTACACCGATTTTGTTTAAAATTTACTAGAAATCTACAAATTCGATATAAAAATCGTATTCAAAAATTCATCCTTGTATCTAAAAGCGTTTACAAATTATCATTGTCACAGATAGACATTTTTCAAAAATGTGTTTTTCATATTCAGAGAGATTTAAAATGTGAAGATTCGTCACAATCTCGAGTTCAAGTTTTTTTTAACAATTATGATACTTACTCTGTACTTCATATACGAGATGGTAAAAAGGAAGGAACTGAAAATCTCATGTCTGAAAATGAAAAATACGTACCGTCACGCCACGTAAAGGCCGTATCGAGTCCAGGCACAACCCCTCTCCATCGCGTAATCCTCTGCGGGTATCCCCCTTCCATTTTCTTGTTCCTGTCATCGTATCGCCAGTACTGGTCTCCCCTGAAGAAGTATGTCTTTCCGTTTTTGGCCCAAAGGAAAGCGGCGTCCAGCTTGTCCAGATCGGAGGGTAGACCGAGGTCTGTTAGAGGACGAGGGCTGTCTCGAGTGAAACGATCGCCGTCGAAGATCCAGTACACTTGGCCTGTAAGAAATAAGTCGTTACTATATAAAAATACTATACTATATAATTATACTATGTTACTATATAATGTTACGGAATCAGTTCTTTCGTCTCAAGGATTCTTTCGTGATTTTATGGTCGATGTAGAAACGAATAGTCCTTTAGTAGAAAACAATGACTACGTTTATTAACACGAAGAACACGAGCACACAGACGACAAATATTTACAGCTGAAACAAACACAGGAAAAGCACACAGCAGCACACTTCAGCAAACAGTAGCCCTTATGTAGTAACCGACCACAGAACACAAAGCGGCCAGACAGAATCTAGTAGGAGATAGGATCCTCGGAGCTTCGCTCTACGGTCTATCCAAACGGTTGAAATTCTCACTGTCTCCTCGCTTAAGTTGCTGACTCGCCAACACACGACTAACTACTATTCACACGACACAATAGTGCTTCCACAGTAGACAACAGGACTCGGAAAACGACAGTTCAGCACTCGCTTGAGCTTCACACAAAGCTGTCACTCCGCCGTTGCTTCCCTAACCTTTCGAAGACTCGTTACTGCAGTTTCAGTTCACTCTGAAGCTGATTTGCAGTTGTAGGAGTGCCCTTGGAGACTCCTGTCTTGGTGTAGCTGCTGATGTTAGCATGGCTTTTGGTGGATAACATAAGCTGTAGAGTCTCTTTGATTGCCTGGAGTCGAATGATCCTGTTCTGCGGAGCAAAGCAGTCTACCCTGGGAGGGGTGATGGAGGATGAGGTCAGCTTCCAATGAGAAGTCAGGCTCTTCATGGTGGGAATTCACTCTATAGCTTGAAACTGCCGGCTTTTTATACCTTCCAATAGACGGGCCGAGAACCTTCTGGGCTAATTAGGGTGCACCTCGGTTTCTATTGGGCGTATTATTAAAATTCTGGAAGTTTCCAACAATAATCATTTTGTCGTCAAAGTCACCAAATTTGTCGCCAAGATATTGACGGCACCCGCTCAGCACGCAACAATGCCGATTGTAAAACGGTTTTTCCTATGATGACACTGTTCATGCTAAGAAGCAAAATTGCAGGATTGTAACAATAACTAGAAAATATTAGATTGTTATGATTTTTGTTGTCAAATTATTTTCTATCCATTTGAAGTTGAATGTTGTTTTTGAAAACTAAGCACCTAATGGTCACTAATTTCTATTGCATGACACAGTTTCAATTAGGATCCTAATGAGCTTTTTCGATTGCAAAGAAACTTGAAAATTTTATTAGTTTATGTCGATTTGGCCTGAAAAGATCTAAAAGAAATGTTTTCTTGCTTATTTATTTGAAATCAAATCTATCCGTGTAAGAAGAATAGTTTTCGTAAAAAAATGCATTATGTGCTCAAAATCGCTGATATTGTTGCAATCACGACGCAGCGAAAATGAATAGTTGATAATATAAAAAATGAATAGTTCACCAATTTGGCGATTAGTCACTTTGTTTAACAATATAAATATAATATACTCATGATCTAAACATTTTCTTTTAATTTTTGGTTGAAGATGATTTATTTTCTATTCTTGAAATGAATCTAAATGGTAGGAAGTGCTGTTTCGTCTTAAGCGTTTAGTCGAGTGTTTTAGGTTTATTTTAGTTTTAATAACGTCCCGTTTAATTATAATTACAGTAGAACTATTTTGGAACGAATTGAAACTGCTTTTGAACCATGGTTAGATGACGAGGACGGCGGCACCTAAGCTGGCACCCCTCCTCCACACCTCACCAGTGGAAGGACTCGTTTAATCGAATAAGATTTTTAAATAAGAATGCCAAACTATCAAAGAGCGGCTTGAGATTGCAGCTTTAACATAAAAATTAACGCAAACATTGCAAGGAAAAGATTTTATAGGGTGGTAGAAGATGTTGAAATACTGTTTTACTATGTAATTATACGATATACAATTTATATCAGAGAACATTATATAAGTCGATATTTGTGACAAGAGCAATTGTTCCTCAATTTTTTTGTTTTTCTTACTGAACGACAATTACATGTTGTATTTAGCTGTTAAATAATTTAGCTGTTAAGTAAATAGAATACAAATTAAATTTTAAGGAATATAAAAGAGTATTTTTTTAACAGACATTATAACATTAAACATTATAACATTATATAGTGCCGGTTGGTGAATTATACCAATTGGCTTTTGTTTAACTTAAACTATCTTTTTAAATTTATCTTAAATCATTTAATTATGTTAACAAAAATTAAAAAAGCATTTGTTTAATATGACTTTGGGAAATTTTTCTTTTTTAAATGTATAAAAAAAATTTGAATCAAGGAATTGCTAATCTTTAATTAATACTTTTTAAAATTTTTTATTTAAAATGCATTTTTTTTTTCAATTTTTTTTCAAGAATTTTGTACTCTCATTGATAAAGAGAATTTTACAGAATTTTATCTATTGAGTATATCATTTTTTACTTGAGTTTCGTTATTAGTTATTAGAGCAACAACCCTATTTGGGGTAAGCTAACACAGACAGATGATGAAAGACCAGAGGAAATGCTAAAAGAAAAATCACATTAAACTCTTCATGGATTTAAATTTCATTTAAAAATTTGATAAAATTAGCGATTCAATTGATAACTAAAACGATTGGGATAGTAAAGTTTCGAAGTAAACATAAGTCATCTGTGACTGTATAGAAAGTACATATTGCTATGAATTTTGTGTAAATTAGATGCAAATATTCTAAATATTTATGAATTGTTGTGTAAATATTGTAAATAATTTAATTGTAAAAAATTAATTGTAATGGAATCTTGTGTCAGTAAGAAAAAACCGTTCTAAGGGAATTTTCAACAGAAAATAGCCATTTTTTATTAATTTGTAGGTGTGCTGGCGACATAATAAGGTCGCTGACGGTTTTTACTACACGCTAAAATGTATAGTAGAATCTGAAGAACAAAGATTTATTCCTAGGGAATATTGGATAGATTTCCACAATTGTCCAAAAGGAGAGCGCAGTTTCTGCGTTTGCCCCACCCACTTTAAAGGGACGCTATTTAATCCACGGCTTAAGGAAGATAATCAGATCAGTTCGGAAAATGAGCTACGTTAGCAGGCTTAGCTTGAGAGAGCGTCTTTTCTTTCTGACGTGTGTTCTGTAATTTTGCTGTTACCCGAAATTAGCGGATTAAATAAAGTTAATTCGCTGTTTATTTGTAGATTGTGTTGCGCATGTTTACGTACACGTTTTTATAGCCATTAAAGCCTGCACCTTTCGCTTCATACTTGTGAGAATTTTCTTAACAATGTGATTAAAATGCCGAGAAAGAAAATAAAGCAACTGAAATACAGATATCAAGAGGATGACAGCCTTTAATTCATTGTTCTACCAATGAAATAGTGCCGGAATAACCTATTTTAAGAAAACGTATTCAGGTCCCTTCGGCTAAAAACTCTTTAATTTTTGATTATTCATCACCTTTTTCACAAATTGTTACTTTTATAATGTTTGATAAAAAAAACTATAAATAAATGAGATAAAGGATAATGTCGTTGCTTACCTGTGAAAAATAGGATATTGTAATCAAAAGGCCTCTGGTACACAGCATCTATGGATTGGATAGATCTTGGTATTCCAGTGAAAAATACGTGGAAGTCAACCGGATATCCGGGGACTCGTTCATTTCGTTCACGAAAGCGCCACATATACTGAAATTTCAATGACAGAAAAGAGTTAGCTAGCATATTGATGACAGACAGTTGATGCAGCTAACCTGCCATCAGTTGACATTAAATTTAGTTATATTCCTTCTGAGGTAACATGAGTGTTTTTTGGGACGGACAAATAGGTGAAAAGGACTAAAAGTTTCATAGGATCAAAATGTTATTTTTGTAACAGGGCATATTATTAGTAAACTATTATGTTACTCCAGATGGATAACGTTTAATTGTCGATGTTAGATTTAACATGTACCAAATGTAAATCCATACGAAGTGAATATTTAATATTAGGTTTTGAACTTAGCATCTTTTAGTGTTAATGCCGAGAGTTTAAATTATAGAGACCATTTTATTCCTTTAAAAAAAGTTCCCTAATTTTTATTCATAAACTATCTATCAAGGCTGTTTCATTCTTTGTCATCTTAATTAAAGATTTGATTTTTGGAAATTAGACAGAAAATTTAAAGAAAAACGGAATTTATATTCTTTTGTTTTGTATAAGGAAAGTACTTAAGATAAAACACACACACACATTCTTTTTGATTTGTAAAGTTGAATTTTGCCAGAATGAATCAAAATTTATTTTGAGCATTCCCATTTATATTAATTTGTTAATTCTAAAGAATAGGAAACCCTAAAAAAAAGAAGTTAGCACAAAAGAATAGGAGAATCTAAGATTTGACTTCCAAAAACAATGTTTTGCTTCTATAATTACATCATAAAAAGGACTAAAAAAACAGTAATAAAATTTACACTGAATGTATTTTAAATATAACCATAAAAATTAATCCCATACATTGCAGCTGCTGAATAACTGAGCCTCCATGACGGCAGTAATGGAACTGTAGTCGGTAAACTAGTGGTTATCATGGGCCTCGGCAAAGACTCCTTCAGGAGCAGTAGTTTATGTTGCACATTTGATGTATATAGTTATAAATGGAACTAACACATCAACAATGTTACGCCCCCAAGAAAAGCGAAAAATCGCATTTTATAGGAAATTCCTATCTACGCATTTGAAGTGCTTTTTGAATCCCTTAAACATAACCGCAAAGTGTAATTCCTCGATTCTGCCATACGCGTTTAAAATAAACTAAGATAATTCGGCTTTAGGAACAGCATTTTTGGGGTTTTGGCCAACCCATAACAGCCCTATTATCAGTGGTACATGCAAAGATTCATGAGATAGAAGTACGGGTTAAAGTGGTAATTAGTGTGCAACCGAGTTTGCCGCCAATATGGCAACTCAACACAACGCTCTTGTAGTAACCCTAATGATGTTTTGTTTACTTCTTCCTACAATGATTGAGATGTGCATAAGCTTCAACTCTTTATAATAAATTTCCTATAAATAAAATTTCCTATTAAATCCATTCTTTTTGAGTTTTTGTCTTTCTCAATTATTTATCATTTACTGTTAATGTTATCCACATAGTCCTTTACTGTTCATGTTATTCACATAGTCCTTAATCAACAGATGCTGAAGGCATCTGTTGATTGCACAGGCTCTGAAAAAAAAATGCTTATCGGTAAAAAAAATCCTAATTATATTGCGAAAAGTGGTAGCCGTAACTATCCCATAGAAGTGTTTGTTTACTTTGTCCGCCATCTTTATTGGCGACTTGGCATCCTTGGCGCGGCAAGGGGCACACTTAACGTAACGTTTACCGAATTACGATCAATCGTTAATAAGGCAACACCATGATTAATGTATCTTCCAGGGATGTAACAACTTGCATACTAACAACAATTTCTCATTCTCATATTTCTCCGAGGGATTATATTAGTATGAAATATAATCACATCTATATTATTACTATTCTCCTAGGCTTAAGGATGAAATAAAAAATAGTCAGCACTATGATTATGATCACTATGGCTCTCTTAAGTGATCCACTATGAAGAAAGATGAAAACTATGGTTATCTCCTAAGTGATCCCCTAAGAAGAAAAGCGAAAACTATGGTTATCTCCTAAGTGATCCCCTATGGAGAAAGACGAAAATATGGTTACCTCCTAAGTGATCCCCTATGGAGAAAGGCGAAAACTATGGTTATCTACTAAGTGATTCACTATGAAGAAAGACGAAAACTATTGTTATCTCCTAAGTTATCCATTATGGAGAAAGGCGAAAACTATGGTTATTTCCTATCCCAATAATGGACACATCGCTGGCTCGAATACAATTTTCCAGTTAGAGATATGTTCCATTAGATAGTAGCGGTAACTCTCTTTCAAAATCTAAACATACATGTACTGGAACTGAGAATCAAATCAGAATCTTCTCATTTTTGTATATGGAAATGTGAATGGATCCTACATCAAAAATAACCGTTAAGAGAGAACTCCCATCTTACCGAGCGTTTGGAATGAACGATGTTTCCGGACACATAATACTGAGCCCTAATGTTGGAGCTTAATAATCCCATTATAAACTGTACACACTCCTAAACCTCTTACAGATGTGGCCGTCGCATCCCCGGCAATGATGGACCCATAGGGCCCAGACAGCCACAGAATTTTTTTTTGTATCCACAAATGCAGCGAGAATCTACACCATTCGCATATATAAGGTCCTCAATGGACATGCATATTCATATCAAACATCGATTATATTGAAAGTACTTACCGAGCCTTTGAACACGAACAGTTCGTCTCTGAACAACGAAGCTGCATCAATGGAGCCTTCGCAGAGACTCGTGGGCTTTGGAGTAGTTTTCTTGATCCCTGGTGTTGTGGTCACTGGAGGGAGTGGCGTTGTGGTTCCGAAAGTTTTCTTCGTAGCTGAAAGAATGACATACATTACACAATACTCACTTTATTAGAATCTGTGATATAAAAGACTAATCAAAAGTCCAGGGCAATTTTAAAAATCAGTAATTTGCAAACGAATGAAGACAAAATAACACTAACTGTAAAAAATAGAAAACTGTATTTTATTTTTCCAGGAAATCAAAATTAGTTGATAACGAAATTTTTATAAGGGTTCTCTGCATTTCCAAGATTGATTTATGTAAGATCAATAAAGTAGGTAGGGTGATACATTCACAATATTTCCAAGTTTCGTACGCCATTAAAGAACTAAGCTGTCGGAATTAGTTTCTTTTTGAAAAAAAAATTGCAACCAAAAAGGATATATTTGTTGCTGATATCTATTGTAACATCAGAAATGAGCTTAGTGTTGAAGAAAGTGTAATTTTCTCTTCTGACAATGGGAACGAAACATTAAACTTTTTAAAACTGTGTTATACTAATGAACTTTTACTCTGCTAATTTTCTTTTTCTATAGGTAGCTGCACACCTTGAGATGCTAATGTTTAAATAGAAAAGTATGTCCCCAATAATTCTCAAAAATTTAGATAAATTATTTCACTGTATTCCAAAAAAGATATTTCGAAGCCTAAACAAGAGTTAATATAAAATAAAATGTTAATCCTTTAAAAAAAATATTATTTTAAAAATTAAAAAAAAAGAAGAAAAACTAAAAAAGATTGCTTTTGCAAAGTATATGAAAATAAAAATGTTTAATATAAATGTGTAAAAAATTTCATAAAATATAAAACATGAGGCATTACTTCTGCATGCTTATAGCTATAAAATTTCAAAGATACTGAAAAGTATTAAAGCATATATTTAAGCCTAAAATAGTAAAAAAAAGTGTATTTTGTTAATACAGCTACCGAATATAATAGATCAACAACGTTTAATAAAATCGAAAATTAGTCAGAACAAGATTTATCAGACCTGCAGCTCTAGGATGTTGTCTGATATTCTAAATATCGGGGGATAGCATGTTACATGCTAATAAAATATAAATTACTAAAGTAGTCTAATTAAATATAATTACATGATACTTCAATGCTTTCAAAATAAAAACATGAGGGTTGGCATTTTTCAAAATTGAAAACTAAGCTGAATCATATAATAGATTGCAAAAAAGGTCTCGATCTTATCATTGATTTTAATTTTTCATAACATGGATTTTTACTTACTTGGTACAGTGGTATGCCGTTTACCATCGTCCCTATCTACCCAATCAGAATCTGTGTAAACAGTTTCTTCGTCTTTGGAAAAGTCATCGTCTACTGTTTTAACATCCTCTTCATCTGTATCAGTTCCGGTGGGATCTTCATGTTTCGGTTCAGTGGCCGAGTCTTGGTCATTATCATTCGAACTATCTGTTCCGTTTTCATCATTATCTTCGTCATTTTTGTCGGGGTAACTGGGTGTCTCGTCTTCCTTATCGGGATAATGTGGTGTTCCGTCATCTCTATCGGGATAATGTGGTGTCTCGTCTTCCTTATCGGGATAATGTGGTGTTCCGTCATCCCCATCGGGATAATGTGGTGATTCGTCTTCCTTGTCGGGATAATGTGGTGATTCGTCTTCTTTGTCTGGATAATGAGGTGTTTCGTCCTCTCTATCAGGATAATGTGGTGTCTCATCTTCCCTGTCAGGATAATGTGGCGTCTCGTCGTCCCTGTCAGGATAATGAGGCGTTTCATCGACAGATGGAGCTTGAGTTTCCTCTTCGAAATTGGCATTTAGCACTAAAAGATTTAAAGAAAAATGATTAAAAAAGTGTGATGAATCTATATTTCTGATTGGTTCTTAAATGGAACGCAAATTTATGCCTCAGTATTTCATTATTTTAATAAAATAAAAAAGAAAACAGCAGATATTAAGATAAAAAAACAATAATCACTTTAAAAAAGTATTTAAATGATTATCGCCCGTAAACAAATTACGAATGATTTAAAGCACTTCAAGCTCTTTAACAAAACCAGGGAGAATAGTCTCCTCGAAACTTTCCTGCACAATCTCCATCAAAGCTTCTATCCTCCATTCTCTCCATAAAATTGTGGGCCTTGGATAAGGTGGTGAATTCCGTAAATAGTAATGGTGAATTATGTTTGTAGAATTGAGATTTTTTATTGTAAATGCAATATTTTTATTTAATCTGTTGCAAAAATATGTATTATTTTGAATGCTTTTATTGATGCCTGATTGTCATAAAATTGTTGCTTCGCAGCATGGTTACTTCTATTGCTGGAAAGAACAATTTACAATCATCTATTGGATACTGCTCGGTTGCCAACAAATTTTTGATTTTGAAGTGCAGGGACTTTCTCGCTTCTTCTTCTTCTTCTTCTTTTTTTTTTGAGGTGTCTCACTGGTATAATATACATGTATTATTTTTATAGCTTCTTTTTGGAGGAAAAAATTAAAAAAAAAAACATTACTTTTTTCTATATGTTCTTTTAGAGATAAAAGTTATGATTATATCATATAAAAATTAGCCATGTTTGTTTTTGCAAATAAGAGAACGAATTAAATTATTTACTCAGCAAATATACTTTTAAATAGAAGAAATAAATAAAAACCTACAATGAAATAAATCATGAAAATAAAGATAAACAGTGGTATTTTCATACCAAATTAGAAAAGTATAAAAGTAAAAACAGAATCAAAAACTGCTTAAAAAAGAACTATAGCATTAAAAGAACTTTTTTCATAAATTTCTATTTTTATTTCAATAAATTCAAAAGAATTATTATTGCTTGGGATATTACTTGAACTCAAAAATTAGAAAAATGGCCCAAGATTTTCAAAACAATTAACTATTTTTTCTTCTTCTTCGAAATAGCATTTTTCTATTAACAAATACAAAGAAGTACAACTCACCGTACATCGAGTACATGGCGTAGATGTCATCGTAATCGAGCCTCATGTATGAATCGTATCCTTTGTAGTAGGGGAACATGATGGAAGTGGTGACCGTCGAATGAGCAAGGCCAAGGCTGTGTCCTATTTCGTGGGCAGCCACGGTGTAGAAATCAACCCCGTCTTCTACAGGATGGAACAAATAATGCATTATAATTACAGTATTGAATATTAACCTATAATTGCGGCAAAAAATACTGCTGATCCTTAAAATATAGGCATCTACGTTAAAAAGTCGATTTAACGTTATGATTTCTTAGATTTAATATTATTAATATTTGAGCTGTTTTTTTTAAAAAAAAAAACGTTTGAATTTTATTTCTAAGTCTATCTTTTTAGAAAGTTACACTGAATTTTATATTTGCATTTATATACGTTATAATGCGGTTTTGAATTTTTAAAAGCTATTTTCTCAAATTCTTATCTTTAATAGAATTTTAAAACAAAAAATCTCATAATTTAAATACTATGTCCCTTTTTTTGTTAAAAATTGCTGTAATAGTTTCACAATATGTTCTCCAGTTTCTGAACTGCAGAACAGATCCTCATAACATATCCCAAACCTAGGGAACGGTCAAAAATTACTTCTGCCCATTTCACACACCTCTCCACAAAATTATTTTTTTAAACTTTTATAAAATTACATTACATTAATATTGGCCCGAAGAGAGTAATAGTTGTTTATATCGCATATTAATTACTTTTATATTTCTTCTTAAAATTGTGTTCATAAAGATAAAAAAGAATAACAGAAGTAGTACTTTTAATTATAATTCCAAACCCACTCTCTTTCATTAACTGCAAATAGAATAAAAATAGATTAAGTAAATATTAAATTCTGCGACTCCAATATTAATATTCTAAAATATTGAAAATTGAGCATTTGAGTTTGAATGTAGCTTTTTTGATTTTGTAGAATTTCATTGGCTTTTAAACAAAGGTTTAAAAAAATATCTTTAGCAGTTCTGTACTTTGTTGCTGTTTATAATGGCGCTTGTCATGGACAAGCTCACTGAAACAGTCAAAGATTTTTAAGCCGAGAGTCTTGCTTAAATAGCACCAACTAGAGCCAAGACATCTTGACTACTCACGCATCACATTCGCTTGCATAGCCCCTTTTGACAGGGGGGCACAATCACGCATTTCACAGATAGAACAAACGATGAACAACCATGTCCGAACCAAGACGCCCAAATCACTGAGAAGACGCGCTACCTCTGTGCTAGGACGTCATCGTACTATTCGCTTCTAAATTAAAAAGCCAAAGCCGATTTTTATGTACAGTAAAATATTGATTTAACAAATTAGTTGAAACGAAAGTGTCTGTACATCTTAAAATCCATATTCTTGGAATATGTTATAAACATATAATTTAAACTACGATTTTGTATTTGAAATTTTTTGTCCAATGTTATGCAAATGAACAAACATACCTATCATGTAAATAATGTGTCTTCTTAAAGTTATATTAAAGGGAATAGAATAGGGATAACAGAATATGAAAGGGATGAAAAAGGATCTCAACTTACAAGAAAGACGAGAAAAGCCTTACATCAATGAAATTCTGATTTCTTTAATTCGAGGTTCAATAAAGTGACGTAAAATAGCGTTGTTTCTTTTTAAAATTTTATAAATCTTTCATGCACAGAGAATATCGATATTGAGAATTTTTCTTAAGATTTTAAGTCATAAAAATTGCTGTATGATTAAACATTTAGAACAAATAAAAACTTATAATTTAACATTGTCGCTGGCCGCCTTCCGCTAACAGTTATCCACCTACCACATTAATTGTATAAACCGAATCCTTACAACCAATTTTAGTGGATTATACTTTATCAAAATTAATAAAAGTACTATTTAAAATAAGGTTCGGTATAGCCTGGTTGGTAGAGCGTTGGACTCGTACTCTTTAGGTTACAAGTTCGAAACTCACCGACCAAAAGATTCCCCGAGTGTGTGGTGACTGGTGCTCGTTAAATTTGTTCGCGATCGCAAAGTCCTCCATGTCGGGAGTAATACCACTGGGGGTACTTGGTCAGAGGTGATCGTGCTCTGTTCCAGGTCTAAATTACGATCTGAGACGAGTGAATGAATTTGCATGAATGAAGTCCGCCCCTAAAAAGGGTTGTGGCGTGTGTGTAGCTAAGTTGTACTCTAGGACCCTAGATGGCGATACTTGTAAGACAAGAGACTGCGGCTTAAATCTGCTGATGCATCAGCTAGGCATATCCATGGCAAGTGCCATAAGAAACAACAAAAACAACACTATTTGAAATAAAAATTGAACAATAAGCATAAAACGTTTGGAATGTCTGTAAATTGGCGAAATTGATCAATTTATTAAATTTGGGGGACCCTGCCAATTTTGAGATATCTTTTAAAATGAAGGCAGGCGATCATTGATAATATTTAATGGTCTTAAACTTACATATAAAATAAAAATTAACGAAATCAGATCAATATTTGGGGCTAAAAATAATTGTTTGAATTTTTTATCATTTTAAATGTATAAATTCAATAGTTTATAGCAAAATGATACATGAGCAAAAATACGATCATTTTTATAAAACGGCACTGTGTAATTCGGCAAAAGATAGTATATAGCTTTTTCAATGTTGAAACCTTCATTTTAGAATTCCTTTTAAAGTAAAATAAATCAGCCCACAAACTCACCTTTACTCATTGTTTCTCCATCAATCCAGTGCTCGTCATCATCGAAGTGGACGTCACCCCCAAATGACCCATGCTCATAGGGGAAGAACGCGTGGGCCAAAACACCACCCGGGCCGTCAAAAGCATACCCATCTCCGTGGGGTCCTCGGCCGAATGCTACAATGAGGTCGGCGTCCATGCTTTCACGGGGGTGGAAACGAAGGGGCGTCACATCCGACCACAGGCCGAGGGCTTTGGCAAGTTTGGAGCGGGTCAGCTGCGGTTCCAGTTCTGGAGGCCAGTTGGCTAAGCTATTGAGGGAGCAAGCATATAAATAAACAGCCGAAAGATTTAATGTAAACAGAATGCGAAAGAAAATTATTAAAAATTACATGCTACTATGAGAAAGTAAAGCGTATAGTGTAATAAACGCAATAGTGTTCAGTAATAGTGTAATGATCTGTAATAGTAATGGAAGTAATAGTGTAGTGTAATTTCCAAGTTTTCTCGCATTTATTTTTTCACATATAAAGGGTGCCAAAAAAGTGTTACTGTACTCAGGAGATAATTCTTACTTAAAGAACTTTTACAAAACACAAAATACTATATGTTGAGTCACAACATACGAAAGTTGGTGATGGTGGAAATTTACTCCTGCGAATTTGCCGCTACACTGAACGGTTAGTTTTCTCCTTCCTCGTGATTAATTCAGGGGATGTAGATCACGAAGATTGACAAGGGGCTGCACTGTTACGAACCTGTAATTCTGCTCCCCCGTACAAATAGTACCACCGTAAGAAACGATCAGCACTATTGCGTGCTGAGCGAGTGCCACGTTAGTGATGTCAGGGCTAGACGTCAAATTTGGCGACAAAATGGAGCATACTGGAAAGTCCATGAATTTTCATAATCCGTCCAATAGAAACCGAGATCCGCCCTGATTAGTCTAGAAGTTTCTCCACCCGTCTCCTGGAAGCTATAAAAGACTGGCAAACTCAAGCTACAGCGGGTTTGTGATTTTAATTGAACTGAGATGGAAGCGGAGTTGGAGTAGAAGACAAGTAACGAATCTTCGAGAGGATAGTGAAGAACGACAGAGTGCCAGCGTTGTGTCTAGTCCTAACTAGGACTGAACTGCTGCTTGCCGAGTCTCATTTCTACTTTCGAAGCAACGACGTATAGTGTGTTTAGTAGCCAGTGTAAGGTAGGAGTCGACAGCTAAAGCGAGGTGACAATGTTAAGTTCAGCCGTCTTGAAAGACCGTAGGGCGAAGCTCCTAAGAGCCCTTATCCTGCTGGATTCTGTCCGTACTTTGAGAGCTGTGGCCGATTACTACTTGTGGGCTACTGTCTGCTGTAGTGTGTTCGTCTTGACCGTGCATATTTGTCGTCTGTGTATTCATCGCCTTTGTGTTGGTGCCTTCCTGTATAAATAACGTCGTTGTATTTTCTACTGTGTCCTGATGATTGCGTTTTCACACAATACATACTCATCACTAAAACAAACGAGCCCGCAGGTGATAATTTATTCGTAACACTATATAGTATTACTACAAGAGAAAATTGCATGTGGATATTATCGTTTTTGTTTTTTCTACATCTTTTACATAAATAAATTGAGAAATCAAGAAAAATGTAACAAAACTATGAATTTGTTATATATATATATATATGTGTGTGTGTACGTATGTATGTATATGCAAAAAAAAAGCATCAAACTTACAAATAAGTGATGTTCCTCTTTTTCCATGCGCCTGATCCGATGACGTATCTCTTGCTTCTGTGATGCTGGACGACGTCCGGCACTCCACACCGCGGCGTCTTAGTCAGGTTCAGGGTGGCTTCGTCCAGTTCACCGGTCTGCGGCAGACCTCCGAACTTTTGCATCTGCTGAATGGCTTTCTTGAACCCTTCCACCGTGTAGAGAGCATCTGCGTCGCCCGGGCCTGATTCGATGTATCCGTACTGCTTCATGAATTTTTCCTGACCGAGCGAAAGGAAGATTTAATTAAAAAAAATCGTTAGTTTATACATCAATTTATTTTATAATCAGTTTTTTTAATTTAATTTTTAGCACCTTGAAACCTTAAATGCATAGCGATGTAAATCTTCATCGTATGGCTAAAACCTCATATCTCTTTATGCAATAATTTTTGCAACACATTTTTTTTTAATTTCACCAAAAATATTTTATAATATCCGAACGCAATTAGAATCTTTGAGAGTTCATTTCTTTATCTGTGACAATTTTCATTGCTGGTCGCTCTATCTGAGTACAATTTCGCTTCGTAGGGTATTATGAATTACAATTATCTATATAAAAAATAAAAAATAACATACTGGAAAAATTGTTTTCGGATAGGTATAAAGTAAGAGTAACGAATAATATTTATTTTTTAAATATATTTTTATATTTATGAGAGAAAAATAAAGCTTCATTTTTGTGATGTAAAAATACATTAATATACAAAATCGGTTCTACATAAGTTAACTAAATGTAGAGGGTCGTCTCATCCTTTGCCATGTATGAGTGAACAAAAAAGACGACATTGATCACCGGTCTATATTTTCAAACAGATTAAGGTATAAAATTACATTATGTAACGGCATCACACAATGGTAATACAGCAATTGCAATATCCCTTTATATTTAAATGAAAAAATAACTGTTTCCTGAATCTTCATATTTAGTAATATAATGAGTGGTACTATTTATGTTGAAAATTTTATATTGTTGCAAACCTGTAATTTTGCTTCCCAGCTCGAGCAATGTTATCGTAAGAAAGACTATTTTACGATCAGCCCTGATGCGTGCTGGACGGACGCTACACCAATGATCTAAGAGCTTAACGACAAACTTGGAGACTATTTGGCAACAAAATTGATAATGCTGGATACTTAAAGAGCTTTTTACTATACGTCTAATAGAAATCAAGATGGCCTAGAAGGTTCTCGACCCGCTTCCCGGGAATTATAAAAGGTAAGCAGTTTTAAGCTGTAGGATGAATTGAATTGAGCCGGAAGCGGAGTTGGAGTAGAAGATAACTAGCGAGTCTTCTAGAAGACAGTGAAGCAACAGTGGAGTGTCAACATTGTGTGTAATTCAAGCGAGTGTTGAAGTTCTGTGTGCCGAGTCGTGCTGTCTACTGTGGAAATAGCGACGCGTAGTGTGCGGAGAGACCAAATGTGTGGTAGTGAATCAGCAGCTAACGTGAGGAGTCAGCGAGAAGTTCAGCCATTTTGAGAGATCACAGAGCGAAGCTCCTAGGATCCCCTCTCCTGCTAGATTCTGTCTGGCCGCTTTGTGTGCTGTGGTCGATTACTATTGTCTGCTGTGGTGTTCTGTTATGTGCTCGTCTCGCCATACATATTTGCAGTCTGTGTATTCGTCGCCTTTGTGTTTGTGTCTACTTATCAAATAAACATCATTGTTGTTTTCCACTGAGGCCTGCTGATTGTGATTTCACATCATACAGCCACCATAACAAGCGAAGCCACCGGTGGGATTTTTTCATAACAATATTATTGTATGCAGTAGATTTGTAGAACTCAAAGACTGATAATTTCTGATGTAGAAATTTTCTTTTTTTTTAAATGTCAGTATGCTAATAAATCAATATATTTTTCAAAAATTTTAAAAAATCTTATGTGCTTTTTTTTATAGTGGGAAAACATGGTGTTGTTTTGATTTCTGGTTTTTTGAAACCTCAAAATGCGTACACAACAGATTAGAGATTTATCGCTTTTAAGACATCCATTTTTCGTTTTTAGAGTAATTAGAAAATAATGCAGAAGGTTGTCACATTTGGCGATTTATAACTTAAGTTACAACTTAATTTCCAAATTATTCATTCTCTGAATTTTTACAAATTGTCTTATTTAATTTAAATCACTAACCAGTTTAAAACAATCACGAAACTTTCATATTACGCATTTGTCGATTTTTTAAAAATCAATGAGTTTTGTTCATCCCAAAATCGGTCGAGCTCCAAAACTTTGTTCGCCAGCTAGAAAAATTGAAAATGAAAGTTA
>JAOUZG010041912.1:2572815-2584566 GCA_026289955.1 Argiope argentata
ATATATATATATATATATATATATATAGGAGAGACCGATATTGGTTTAAATTGGTTAATGACTTAAATCAATTTAGATAAATAATTATTTGAAAAATAATAATGATCTCACATGATAAATTGAAATTTAAGATCGTTAATGGCATTTATTTTTTTATTTTTATTTTTTTAATCTTATTTTATCTTATTTATTTATTTTACATTTTTCCATTAAATACACCCATTGTCAATTGTTTAAAGTTTTATTCATTAAAGATAAAAATTCATGCATTTAATGGTTAAGTATTTTTTAATGCAGAATAACACCAGGAAAGAAGTTTTTTTTAAAAAAATTAGTTTAAATGATTTAAATAATTTAGGTAAGAATTGAATATTTTTAATTTTTGCCTTTAGCTGATATTTACTGCCTGCTACAGTCTTATTCTCCTTCTGAATTCCGAGAGGGGTGAATAGTTTATTAGGAAGGTATGAATATGATTTCGATGATAAGTATAATTGTTGTAAAGGAAATTCTTATTCCAAAATATTATGTATGATAATGTTATTTTCGTAAATAACAATCTTTATTTTCTCTTTTTAATAGTAGAGTAGCAATAACATATACAAAAGAAAAAGATTACTAATATTGTTTGTAATTTGCTGAAATATAAATCCAGTACAAGGATATAGTGTATATGGAAGTTATATATTACTCTGTTTTGAATATTTATAAAAATTTAATAAAGTTAGAAATATATACTGAAGGAAAATTGTTATCACTAGAACGTTATAATCTTTAGTTTTAATTTTAAACTGGTATTAAGAATGGCTTTTCAGAAATAACTTCAAATGTAGTAAATTAAAATTTCAAACTTTTGATTTTCTTTTTGTAATTCTAATGGAAATTTTGAAAAAAGCTCTTCTTTTAATGAGTATCCAACCCAAACCAGATAATAATATAAGAAAAATGAGTAAGTGTGAGAAGGCATTGTGAATTTAAATATTTTTAACAATATTTCAGTTTATAATAATTTTATGCTCCTATTAATTCACAAAGGCCGAACTAATTCAAATTATTAATTAACGAATATACATATGTATATGAACAAATCAAGTATCAATTAAATGTTAAAAAAAATTTCCAATATTCTTAAATAGTTATCTTTTACAAGTTTTATATTAGTAAAACCTATAAAAAACAACTGACGAAGGAAATTAAAGATGGAAAACGCGACTCCCGGTTTTGTATTTTTTAAGGGACACTAGAGGATTTAGTTTGGTCGCTTGTTTAGATGCCGCTCAAGTTTTTAAAACTTCCCCAATCGACGCTTTTAAGGAAGAACCATTTATGAAATAAACAAAATAAAATATTAACTAAGCAACAGGTAAAAGGTTTTAAAATAACACGGAGCTTAGTGTTTCAATATGATGTTTAAACGTATTTTGTTGTAGAAATAATGAAGATCATGCAATGTATAAGAGATTTAATTGAAATTAAACTCAATCGACTTCTCGGTGACCAAAATCATTGCAAAACTGGATAATTAATAATGAATGCAGCATAGCCACAATAACTCATTGAATTAAGTTTTAGGAATTATAAAAAGCTATTTGTGTATGAGAAAGCAAATTCACTTGACATTGCATTTCGAGCTTGTTATTCTGAAAAAATTATGCTCTATGACATTTTCTGTTTTTCTTTCCTAGGCATTCCATGCCTTTAGTTTAATTTTTTATAATTAATATAATGCTTTATTCAAACGAGAGGACAATAAATGGAATGAATCTCTTAAATTTGAATCACGGTCAAATGACGAGAGTAACAACTGATATGGCATTAACTTCTGTACTAGATCAACGCATTTTGCATATATATTTCAAATTTTTTTAAAATCAAATTCTATTGAATGGCTTTAATATAAAGCTTGAAATAAGTAAAAAAAATTATAGACTATTAAATACAATTTGCAATTTCGAAAACTCGACATGATTCTTAATATACTTGATGTTATTCCTTTTATTTTAAAATACACATTATTCGATTGATAAATAGATTCTATAGATACTTATTATTCGATTATGAAATGAGCTTAGATCAAATGATAATATATAACAATAAGCTTTGACGAAGATAGGAGACGATTTTGTGCATTCGCGTTATCTTTATTGTTCCCAATTTAATTCGTCCAATGCAAGGAATTCATTTCCTAAAAGATACGCTTCAGATCATCGATCTTATTGAAATAAAAAAAAACAAGAAAATGAAGAAAAAACATACAAACGATAGACCACAACGTCAAATAAGGAAAAAATGGAAGAATTAATCAATTCTGATAATCGAAAAAGAATGAATGATGTTTTAAATAGTATTCTAATGACAGCCGATCGCAAAGCAGATAAACTTTCAAAAAATTAACCATTGTTAAACATGGAACACAATTATCAAATTCTTCAATGGACATTGAATCAAATGAAATGCGATCAAGTGATTTATAAAAAAAATTGAAGGCAATTCCTAATTAGTCAACAAAGAAAAATGTTATTTTCATTACATTTTATTATTTTCACCTTCACGTGAAAAATACTGAAATCCTCGCATTTTACCGATCGAGCTACTGCCTGTCGATTTCAATTTTCATTAAAAACTACTAAAACTCTATTTAAAATAGTAATATTTAATTACATTCATTTAATGAATTAGTATTTGAAAAAAACTACGCCGAGTTTCATCCACTGCAAGTTCAAAAAAATGTATTTGAGCTTGAATGGATGAATTAAAAGTAATTTATTAACGATTGAAAATTTGAACAAGATTTATATAGGGAGAGTGTGAACTATTAGTAAAAATTAAAGAACGTCTTTCTGACTACGAAAATTTTGAAGAATTGAAACAATTAATGACAGACAAATCTCTTCAATTCATAAAATTAATTGTATCATTTTATTATCTCTACTTATGGTAAAGATGAATGTGTGTTTTTATGTTGACGCTCTACAATCAAGAACAGTTCGATCTTAAGTATCAAATTTGGCTTCGATATAGTTTGGGAGATAAAAATATGCATCAGGTTTTTTTTTAATTTTATTTAATTAAAAAGTAAGCTATACTCCAGCCCAAAAAGGACTTTATACCGTTTAAAGGAATACCGTTTTTAATGAAGCCTTTTTAGTTGCAGTAAACTCTTAAACATAACTTAAAACTATATTTCCATGACAATATTTCCATTGTTGAGAGTGAAATTGAAACTGAAATCATTAAATATTTGATGGCATGATTTTTTCTGTTGTTGAGTGCTAAAAAATTCTGTTTGATATTTGTGGAGTTTATAAGACAAATAAAGAAGTTACTGTATCATAAATTTAGAAGATAGAGTGGACATATAAGTGCTACAATATCATAGAACTAATCTCCATTAGAAAAGTTCATATGAACTATCAGTAGAACATATGCAAAACTTAAAATAAAATGGC
Source organism: Argiope argentata (assembly GCA_026289955.1). Lineage (NCBI taxonomy): Eukaryota > Metazoa > Arthropoda > Arachnida > Araneae > Araneidae > Argiope > Argiope argentata. The sequence goes on from JAOUZG010041912.1 coordinate 2,576,265, forward strand.
CTTAAAGTTTGATGATTTATGTATCAAAGACATAAAATTTTTTGAATGTATCATGGGCATACAATTTTATCTAAAAGATTTAACCATAATTAAATATTACATCTACGACGATTCAGATGGTCACCATGGGCGACCAGTCAACAATAATTATACTACTTATTATCTGTATTAATAAAATTCTTTTTATTTAGTATTCCTTTCATTTTTTAATTACATCGTGTAGGTTTCCTGAATCTTCTATCTTTACTAATAATAAAGGAGACTGTGTGTGTTGGGCTCAACAAGACAAACGTTGGCACGCTATTTGGGGCAAATGAACTTAGGAAGATGAAAACATGTATTTAGGAAAACCTTTTTAAACATTTTTAATTAATTCTTTGACAATATTTTGAAATTTTCCAGAGATAATTCCCGAAAATATTATTTAAGAAAATTGATTTTAAAACTATTTTAATAGTTAAAATATTTTGAAATTAACGAATTCAACTTAGTTATTGCAAAAATTCCTTCTTTTTAAAATGTTTATAGTTTTATAATTATATTCATTCATTTATTTTGCTTAATTTTCGACAGTAAATTTCATTATTTCTCTAAAATTCAAACAGTTTTCATTGTTTCGTGATATATTTAATTACGTAATTTTTTTCCTATTCTTAAAGCTATAAAAAATATTTTGCTTTTTATTTTTTAACACAACCAATTACATGTAGGAACAAAAAGTGGAATTGCACGAAAACGAAAGTCAACATGCAGATTGAAATAGATTTATTACTTAGGTACATGAATTTTTAAAGGCATAATGATGTCGCGGATTTCGACACCATTAGGAATACTCATGCATACAATAATTAGAACAGGTATAAAACTAACTTATAATATAACACGGCATTAATATCTATCAAAATTTAATATTTAAAAATATTTTTTGTAGGAATCATAAGTATAATTTTAAACATAAAAAAAACTTAATCAAAATTAAACGCAGCTATTATTTCCAAAGAACAAGTTAATTGCCGAAGACGGTTAATAATGTAAACTTTCTTACTTTGAAACATCTACTTATGACTTTTTTTCTAAAAAAATAACGCGATTTTGTCGCTCGGGCAATATATTAATGAGAAAGCCCTCGTGTTAGCAAAGGATTTTACAGAACTAAAATCACTGAAAAGTGAGAAAATATTCCTTCTAAATTATTAGTAGATTTTGAAAATTATTTTTGGAAGATCAAAACTCGAAGCAGAGCTGAAATATTTCCAATCGCAGAGTTTATATGCCTTTGAAATTATTGCTTGGATCCAAATAATTGAAGAAAGCCATATAACTGCTTTTGGTGTGTTGTTTTTGTTCCGTTATATTGAAAACTTTTTCTTATTTATACCAATTGATGAAAAAATACAGAAAAGGAAGTCATATAAAAATGTAATCATTTTGAGTGACAATAGAGCAATTGAGTATATCATCTAATAAACAATTTTCCTACATTCAGTTATGATGTCGCGTCCTTTTTTTCTTTCTCATATACGTAATAAAGAGAAAATATAGTAATTTTAAATATTTCTAACTACGTTTTAGACCCCCCCCCCAAGTTCAGAAAACACATTTCTGGAAAATGTCCTGGCTGTCATAAAGATAAAAATGCTTTTCGTTGGAAGGATGAAACATGGTATACGTTCTTTACATCAAATTTTCAGATATCTATCAAATTTTAAGTAAAATTTGATCAGTGGAAGTCTGTATGTCCGGCAGTTCGTATATATGTTAACACGATTATTACCAAACAAAGAGAACTAGATAGGTGAAATTCGATGAACGGATTTAACATCTATAGTGTAGACATTAATCAAATTTGAGCCAAATAAAAAAGAGAATTCGTCGTCTGTCGGTCTGTATAGATACATGTAATGTGATAACTTAAAAACACAATGACTTAAATATCTCATATTAGGTATGAGATCATGTTCAATTTTGTATCAAATATTTGTGCAAATCGGTTGGAAAAACGAATCTAAAACTCAAATTCGACTTTTGGTTTCTATTAACGCACGTCAGGGATTCATTGCTAAGAAACTCTCCAAGTATCCCACTAAAGATTCAGTAAAAATGTTAAATTCAAGCCAAAGGTTAATATTTCGTAACTATTTACTGGCAATAGTATGCAAGGTGTTGCCTTCCTTACTCAATAACTATATTTTTTCTGCAGGTGGCAACACCATTACTAAAGAATATGCGGGAAAATTTGAGGAAATCACTTACTCTAGCTTTAATTTGTTACGGCGTTTTTTGGTTTGGCGTGCAATAATCATGAAGGCGTTGTCTGGCTTGTCAAATTTAGTAGCGAATTAGCGAGAAAGTATTCGGGAGACTACTCCCACTGCTTATTTCTTCCACGATAAATACAATCAATTTCATTATCAAATTCTTCTTCACATGAGCATGAACAAATTCAATTAAGTATTAAATCCTACGAAAAAAAAAAACAGGGTACTAAAAATAAGGTCAAGGTTGAAGTTTTTTCATCAAATTTATAAGCGTTAATAACTAAATAATTAATGAATTTATCACGGACATTCCTAGATCGGGGTTAGATGTCTAATAAAAATATTTTCAAGATTTTAATGAAGACTGACTATTCTCAGAGGAATTATACAGAAGGTTTTAAGAAAATCACCTAACTTTAGCTCACAAAAAGGATATATTTAAAGTTAAGTTAGCGCAAAAGGGCAGTTAAAGAATAACAAATAATTTATTAAAAGATTTTTAAATTAGAAAGTTCAATTTTAAAATTAAGCTTGACAATATTTATTCGTTATTCTTGTAAATGATACTGAAATATTAGGTTAAAGATATTTTCAATTTTTTAAAAAAAATTCATCAAAATAAAAATATTAGAAATAGTCAAAAGAATTGAGGATTTGCCGATAACTTATTAATAATTAATTAATATTTTTTCTGCTGAAAACTTTAATTTTGTAGAGACAGGAAATCGAATAGTTAAATCAATCTGCCCGATAGTTAAAATAAAAGGATTGCAGAAAATAATTAACATAGAAAAACAGGCTAAAATTATATTTGCAAATTGGAAAATATATGATTGCATAAATTTGGGGTTCTTACATTAATTTTTATTCAAAACGAATTTTCCTAGATACTTTTTTCTTTTATTGCATATAACTATTCCAAATTTAACAAAAAGTAGTAAAACATTTAAAGATAATAAGCCAAAAAGTTGTGATTTTTTTTCTTCATCTAAAAGTAATCTAAAAATGCAATTGACATATCTATAATATAAAGAATTTCCATCCAATTTAAATTATTTGCCATTGAAGGCTTAAAATTGATCTTATGGAAAATGTACTACTGTAAGGGAAATAAGAAAAAAATCTGATGTTTTTCTTTAGGGAAAATCCTAATAAATATCTTTTTTAAAAATTAGAAAATTATTTGTAATCTTAAAATGCAATGTAATTAATAAACGATCAAGAAATTTCCTTAATTAAAAAAACCCAGCACATGAAAATACTTTTATAACTATTAAATCTCATGGAACATCAAAACTGCTATTTAAGAATACTATCGCTTTAGTGTTACCATTAAAATTTATTACGTTACTGAAAAAAATCGTCAAAAAAACTGAGCTTCATAAAATTTAATTCTTCTAGTTTAAGTTTATTTATTTATTGAAGATGTTCTATAATTTTTTTCCGTATAAATTAAGAAACATTTCATATTCTGAAGCAAAAGAAAATAATATTTTAAAATGCTTTTACTAGATTCTTTTTTTTTTCAAATTCTTTTTTGTATTAATTATCGTCTGCTTTAAATTTAATATGAAAAAAATAGAACTATAGAATTATTTTTCTTGTGATACGTTTCAATATATTTGTATTAAAAAATATAGATGATTGTGCTTTAAATTGTTCTTTTACATTCTTTTTTAAATTAAGAAAAAGTCATAAACTACATCGTAAGATGTGAAAAACCTTTCAAATAATTTACTAGATGATGCCAATGTGATGAATATTATCAATATGTAAAATTCTACAAACTGCGATCTTCACTGGATTTTTTTAATAACACGGAACAACTTACCATTTCTTTGGATGGTAACTTATCTTGTGGGAGAGGTGCGCAATCTACTTTGAGAATTGCATGGAAAGATACCAAAATGAAACAGAATGCGATTCCAGTCCACATGTTCGGATCGTTTGTTTACTTCGATTATGAATAAACATAGGACAACATCAATCAGTTTATAAGCAAATGAATGGAGCGTAATGTGTGACGAATTGAACGGAAATACCGCTTGCATAATATTATCTACATCACTACAAACCGCACTGAAGATCAATCACCTTCGGAATCCGAGAAAAACGGAACTTTTTGGTGGTTTTCGTCTGCGCGCCCAGTATTCTTTTCTTTAGAACTTGCTCAGATCACGTGACGCACGATTAATTGTAGATGCAGACGACTTGGAGCCCAAAATTTCGACTCATGCTTTTGGCAATAGCTTGATAAAAAAGACCACAGCGGGTTTTTTTTCTACTAAAGAGTTTGAAACAACTTCTGTTTTCTCGCTAAACCTAGCTTTCTTTAGAACAATTTAGCTTTCTTTTTTTAATGAAACTGGAAGAATCGGTTAAAAGAGGAGAATGGAAGAGGAAAAATAATAGTGTTATGTCTACTCTCTTTCTTGTGGAGTGTTTATTTCAAAAAAATATTTTTTTCATCGGTTTGACTTTTTATATCTGACTAAGTTGTTACTATTTTATACCATTTAAAAAATGCACATTCCTTTCTTTCTTTTACTTTTTTTTTTGCGCTTTCTGGTTTACGAACCATAAATAAGAAATAAGGGAAAGCATTGTAATCTTCAAGCAACTTGAGATTTTGATGGATTTCCACGTTTCAGAATACCCTATGTCCAGGAGCGGACACAGATTAACATTTTAGGAGAGTCGAGAATATAGTCTTGACTGCTTAAATTTCCTAAAGCGATTTGAATGTTCAATAAAAAATAAAATAAAACCCAAATCGATAAAGAATAAGGCGTTTGTGTTAAACTGTGACTGTATATTCGGTATGATTTTATTTTATATGCGAAATTAGATTACATTATCAGATTTTAGATCATTTATTTTTGGAATTAAAAGAAATATTAATGTAAATCGTTATGTAAAGCTTATATGATTACGTCATTAAATTCTCTCTCAGCTTCGAACATATAATATTCTATATATATTATAGAGAGTATTTATATGTAAGACATTACAACTTCTTTGATAATATATATTGCACAACACTTTTTTTATAAACACAACATCTTGATTCGAGAATCAGAACTGGCCTTCTTTGTAAAAGGGTCCTGTGTACAAGAAATAATTTGGGCCCTACATTTTTGGTAAAGAAAAAAAAATAATACAAACACGAACATATATTGCTATTGCATGTTTATTTAATGCAGTACTTTGTTTTTGATATTAATTATTTCAGAAAAATTACAATTTCTATTTCGGTCTTAATACAGCCAGTGCATTTTAGTGTTCTGTACTTAACTAGACTGCTGACATTTCTTTGTTGATTTTAATGAGCTGAAAGACCGCTCAGTCCTTGCTATAGTAAAGACGTAAGCAACGTAAAGAAAAGTTTTAACACAGTCAATACATTTAGAAATAATTTACTACAATTATTATTCAGTTTGTATTACAGTTTGTCCTATGATTATTTATATCTCTTTCATTCGAAATCTAATTTTGTAACAAACCAATTTCTTGGATTTGGCTTCCATTAACATAGTTGTTACAAAATTTAACAAAGTTTTTGGTACATTCCTGTTTTTTTAATTCTATTTTTTTACTATCAGTGATTGATTTAAAATACTTTTAAACCTATTTTCTATCTGTATAATAACAGTAACAACTATAGTTAAAAATATCTAAATTCCTCTTTCGGGGTTTTTATAACTTCATTTTCTGCCCTTTCGCAATATTCGATTTTCAGGAAATCGTTCCAAAATAATCAAATTATAAGTTATTACTTCTTCAAAAAATGTGCTAAATTTTGAGTTTCTGTTTAATTTTTATTGAGTAAATTTTTAAAAAAATCAATCACTAACAACTGATTTTCCTTGAAATAGTTAATTGAAAGTGTTAATTTTTGACAAAGTTGTAAACCATATTATAAAACATACGGTAAATTGCATTTCTTGTATTAAATCCAATACACTTATAGCATCCGATACCACTATATCATCGTTATTTGATTCAATGATTCCTTCTAAGGCATTACAAGTTTGTTCAAATTGCATGTACATTGCTTTAATAGAATATTTTTTGATTTTCCGATGACTACCACATAAGAAAAGTATTTAAATATTTTTGTAAAATTTCTCACAATCTTGCGATAAAAACGATACAAAAAATAACGATATAAACGCTGCAATATTTAAAAAATGCAATATATTCTGCTGTAAATATAGATTAACAAATTAAAGGAGTATGATAAGAAAGGCACATAATCTGAATTAAGGTTTAGAACATTTATTACAGATTGCAGACCTTTAAATTTCCCTTCCATGCTGCTACTTTAAAAAAACACAAAATATTTACTGATATTTAAATTTTCTATTATACTTTTATTTAGTTTTTTACCAGATTTATCGATACATTTTATAGAACTGAATAAAAAAAAAACTTATTAATACGCGCATTTTCGGTGCAGAATATCCTAGAAAAAGAAATTACTACATCCGTTCCATGCAGCTACCAAGCAGTATGCCCCATTTCTCTACAATAGCTAGATCAAATTCTCTTAGTCTTTTCAATGCTACTCTCTTCCTGTTTTATAGATTATTTCAATAAATCCTATAAATAGCTCTTGCTACTCTTTCTCCCGTTTCTACTCTTTGCTACTCTTTCTCCCTTTATATAGATTATTTCAATAAATCCTATAAATAACTCTTGCTACCTTTTCTCCCGTTTCTACTCTTTTCTACTGTTTCTCCCTTTATATAGATTATTTCAATAAATCCTATAAATAGCTCAGTTATAGGATTTCTTTTCTCTTGAAAATTGGCAATCTTAAGAATAATTGAAGTTGAACTTATGGGAAATATCTGGGCATTATAGTATAATCTTTAATATAATCTTTAATTTTCTTAATAACTTCATTTCCTTAAGCAGAAATAATTTGTTATAGCGATATATGCTTTCAATAATGCACAATTCTAGTTTTCGAATTCTTTATTCTATTTATATGATCTATTAGCATAGAGAATTCGATCAAACACAAAATATTTCCATTATTAGAAATTATTTCATAAGTTCCTGGCAATGAAAGATAATCGCCTGTTGTAAAATAGAATAACAATTATAGTTTTTAAAAAATAATATGTAAACTCGTTTCGTATCTTTATCTATAGTAACTTGACTTATTTTATCAATAGAAGAACATAAATTGAGTCGCCTTGGTAATTCTGTCTAAGCGACAAACGAATTAAAGGGAACACACAGAGCGTTCATGATCTTGAATAACAGATAGCAACTTTCTCCAATTATTTTAGCCACCTATAATTCGTGTAGTTTGATCATTTCCCCTTCTTTTAGAAAAACAGTACACAACGAAAACAGAATGCAGAATCTTCCGTCTTTGAATAAATTAAGCTGCGAATTTGAGTATCACCGTTTGGCATTTTTTTAAAAAGTAATATGTAATAGAAAATGATTCACCTCCAACATTTTTAGGAAAAACTCTTTTGAGTTGTACAGGCCCGATTTTAAAACAACATTTTAAAATTATCAATTATAATATTTGGTTATAAACTTGGATAGCCTAAATTCACTTAGCCACATCTATATTGATATTTTCATTGTTATTTTCTTATTCTATCAAATTTTTTCAGGTTTAATTATATTAAAGTTCCATTTGACTGCTACACTATTGCTATTCTGGGACGGACCTTGTAATTTTGAACCTCAGTAACATGACGAGGATGGACACCATCCCCTTCTCCATGCAACACCACATCAGCAGGAGGACGTTTGGTCCTGACGGATTTAATGTGCAACAGATCACTCTTACACGACTGCTCTTCTTTGAAATCGGGTCTCGAAACTCAAACTCTCGGATCACGAACCGAGACCTTCCCTTCTGTCTACTGCAGCTCTCTTTAATATTTGTATAAATATATAGTTTTTCAACGAATTTTGGTGTCAACATTTTTATTTTAAAATTAGGTAATTTGTTCACACACACACACACACACACACACACACACACACACACACACACACACACACACACACAC
>JAOUZG010041912.1:2584576-2653869 GCA_026289955.1 Argiope argentata
CACACACACACACACACACACACACACACACACACACACACACACACACACACACACCCACACACACACACACACACACACACACACACACACACACACACACACACACACACACACACACACACACAATGTTTCATCTTAAATGCATCAAAAATTTAGAACATAAAAAGAATCGTTTGAAATAATCGGCCGAAAACGTGTTAAGCCTATTCTGATTGGCGTGGGTGAAACATATACTGAATTCCTTACTTATTTGGTAGAAGGAAAATGGAGGGGTGTTTTTTTCAGAAAGTTAGTTTTTAATTAATAAATTAAAAATTAATATTTGAAAAAGCCATATTAACATGAAGTGTCCTGCACTACAAGTTTTAAAAAATTAACTTGAATGAATGAATAAGAAGCATTTTAATAACGATTGGAAAATTGAACAATGTGTGTGTGTGTCAGTATATGTTTCACCCACGCCAATCAGAATAGGCTTAACACGTTTTCGGACGATTATTTCAAACGATTCTTTTTATGTTCTAAATTTTTGATGCATTTAAGATGCAACATTGTTAATCAATCGATTTTTCGGATACCTTTTGAAGCAATTTCGAATTAAAATAATGCAAAATAAATAAAATTAAAAATTTTTTATCTGTATTGCGTTACCCCAACTGGTTGTAGAAAATTCACGCACTTCACGTTGCCTCAATTGAAGTTGAAAATTCAGCTCTAGTAAAATATTTTGGTGAATTATTTATAGTAAGTGTAGTTATTAGTCCAGGAAAACCTGGTTGGTAGAGTGTTGGATTCGCATCCCTTGAGCTGCGAGTTCGAACCCCCTAGGGAAAGACTGTTTGTGTGTGTTCGTTAGACGATAAATCTGTCGTGGTCACAAAGTCCTCCATTTTCGAGAGTAATATGGTTGGGGGACAAATGTAATCGTTCTCTATCCCAGATCTAAATTACGATCTGCGGATGAATAAATGAAGTGCAAGAATGAAGTCCCCTCCTCAAAAACGGTTTATGACGTGTGTGAGTTAGAAGTCATACTTCTGCTTTCTGGTGCGCAGGGGTCCATATCTTTTGAAGTTACTGCACCATTCTTTCCGTTGTAAAGCGGAACACGAGAACAACAATGGCAATTGTAAATATTTAATAAAAATAAAAAAAAAAGTTTTCTTTTTGGCCTTAGTAGGGATTAATTTTTTATATTACTTGTTTAAAACAAGATAACTCTGGTGAGCCAAAATACAAAGTGAGAATTCCTGCAGAAAATTGTAATCAAATAAAAGAAATAAGGATTATTCCGAGTTCTATTCACCAGTTGAAAACATTGAATCTTTCAGACTGTTAACTGCACTTGCATCTAAATTAAATTTATTTAAATTCTTTAATGTTTAGACTGTATATTTATATAATGATAATGAAGAAGCTGCTCATCTGTTACCTCCACCTGATTATGAAAAATTAATTGGTTATAAAAAAGTTTGTAAGTTGCGAAAGATTATTTATAGCTTACTAAAATCCGGTAAAAACTGATATATGACTATAAAAGGTGAATGAGGAAAATTTGTATTGATGTAACTGGTTTCTGACAGTTGTGTACTCATTAAAACTGATGTCAAAACATTTTTTATATTATGTATGTACGTAGCTGACTTATCCATTTATTAATAAGGATGTTCATTCAATAGGAACCAAGATACGCCTAATTGATGCCGAACATTCTCGGTATACTTCCTGGGAACTATAAAAGGATGGCACTCTCAAACTGCAGTGAATTGGAGATGGAGTCGCAGACAAGTAACGAGTTGACGATAGGATAACGAAGCAAACGGCGGAAAAGTCCAGCGTTGTCTGGAGCTCAAGGGTTTGCTAAACCGATGCTGTGTGCCAAGTCTTTTTGTGTATTTTGAAAGCAGCATCGAGTCCTTTGAGGAGCAGACAGTTAGTAGTAAGTCGGCAGTTGAATACAGCTAAAGCGAGGGGACAGTGGTGAATCTCAGTCGTCTGGAGAGACTGTAGAGCGAAGCTCCGAAGATTTCCTCTCCTTCTGAATGATGTCTGACATCTTTGTGTGCTGTGATAGTTATTACCATCGAATTACTACTTGTGGGCTACTATCTGTAGTAGTGTGCTGCTGTGTGTACGCCTCAGCTGTATATAGTTGTCGCCTTTGGATACGTTGTCTGTGTCTTTGTATTTAATAAAAGTCATTGTTTGTTATTGAGACCTGTTGGTTGTTTTTCTACCATTCACTCACTATAATTGAACACATTCAATTTGCGGACTTAGTAGTGGTAGAGTCGCAGTGGAATCCGCAACACTATCAAGAAATTGTAAATAGCATCAAAAGCATTTTTGAAGTGCACGAGAACAAAACCGGTAAAGTTTTTGGTATGTAATTGTTAAACATGAAATGACATTAAATTCTGTCAGTTCAAATATACTGAATCACTGTTGATTAAACATAATCTAGAAAAATGTAAAAGTGTTAAGTTTCCAATTGTAAAAGGAGACGACAGAGCTTCCTTACTACAAATTTACTGATTCGCATCACAATGTATGAAGAACTAATTAGTGCGCCTTTATATCAAGCTAATAGAGCCCTGTCTTATTTATAATTTGTAGCATTATATTTCTCACAATTAAATGATAAACCAGAAAAAAAGGCACCATGGCTAAAAGAGTATTAATATATTTAATGAGTCCAAAAGATCAAAAATCGATTTATGGCAGTAAATTTGATTTTTTTTAAATCCATGTTCTTATGCTAGTTGCGAGAATGCAAAAAATGGTAAATCATTCTCTGGTGATGTAATTCTATTAGGTAATTCCTTCATTTCATAGAAATGTCATAAAAAGCATCAGTCTCAAAACATGTGAAGCTGTTATTTGCTATTTCTGAAATATGAAAAAACATTATTTGAAATGTAAATTTGTTAACTTAGTTAAAATATAAACAATTTATAAACGAGGCCAAAACCTTAAAATCAGGTAGTCAAGCTGCAATTCAGTAGATTAAGTGCACCAGGTCCTCAAATAAATTTTGATATATGAACTTACGTTTTCATTTTGTGAAAGATTTGTTAGAAGTCGATGTAATTATGTTCAACAGAAATAATATGTATAAACAGAATGGTTGATTGCATATTTTCTTTCAAAAGCTGTAAGTGAAGAAAAGTTAAAATATTTTGTGGAAAATGTTTCGTTAATTTCTTAATGTTTGTATGGATATGTAATAGTATTTGCATCGTTATGTGTACTTAATAATTTTTTATGTGTGTTATTATAAAGGTTTGATAAACATTGCTCAAAGGAGGGATGTTGGGATAAAGCGAATGAACTTTTTTTTTCTAGCTTAAGAATATCTGTGTAATTACCTCCTGACTTCATTCCTGCGCATTTCTCCCACGAACTGCCTATCCTAATTCTATGTGCGAAACCGAGAATATACATTTCTTTTCTACGCTCAATAAATACTCTGTCTTCAAGAGCCCTGCAGTGATTTATGGAAAATTAACAACAAATGGTATTAACATCAATAGCAATTTTTTTGCTTAAAATTACTGGTGAAGCGGAAACTATGAATATCAAAAAAATTTTAAAAAATCTTCCAAATGAAATTGAAAATCATTTTATATACTCAATTAACGATCTAAACGTCTAGTGATATTACAAAAAATGATAACGGTATTTTAACACCATTAATTGTACGCTGAAGCTTAAAGCACATTTATAAAAATTTGGACTAACGACATAATAATATATTTAAAAAAATAGTATTTTGGATATTATTTTGGAAAATGATAGCTATTAATATTAGCTTTAGTGTTAATTTCCTGCAGCTAAGCTCTACGACCTTTTCAGTACTATATAATTGAATAATTTGTTTCTGCATAAATTCTTTGTATATTTCCAGCAAAAATAAGTGAAATAAACTAGAAATAATTGAGACACTCGTAATTTTTATATGTATTTATTACATACCAATATTACAATAAATACGTTAAAAACGTAAATTACATAATTTTATAAGTATTTATTTATTTATTTTATATTTAACTTTTAAGTTTTTAAATATTTTTAATATGTTTTTATATTTAAAGTTTTTCATAAAACAAAACAAAAACTATATACATATCACAGAAACACTTTTAAATATCACAAAAACGCTTATATATATCACAGAAACGCTTATAATTATCACAGATACGCTTTTAAATATCACAGAAATGCTTATAATTATCACAGATAAGTTTTTTATATCACAGTCAAAATATATCACAGATAGGCTTATAATTATCACAGATACTCTTATATATATCACAGATACGCTTTTTATATCACAGAAATGCTTGTATATATCACAGATACGCCTTTTATATCACAGAAATGCTTGTATATATCACAGATACGCTTTTTATATCACAGAAATGCTTGTATATATCACAGATACGCTTTTTATATCACAGAAATGCTTGTATATATCACAGATATGCTTATAAATATCACAGTCAAAAAATATCACAGAAATGCTTATAATTATCACAGATATGCTTATATATATCACAGATATGCTTATAAATATCACAGAAATGCTTATAATTATCACAGATAAGCTTATAAATATCACAGTCAAAAATATCACAGATATGCTTATAAGTATCACAGATAAAAGATTTAAAAAAATTTAGAAAAAAAATGAAAATAGTAAAAAAAAAATAAAAAAAATATTTAAAAAAAAATTAAAGGTTTTTTTTTTTTTTTTTTTTGCAGATTTTGGGCTGAACACTTGGCTCTGATGGCAAATTAGGATGGCTTCTGACTTCTGAACTCTTGGTAATGAATGATTTCGGTCTATTTTTTACGTCTTTTATTTTTTATGGACGTTAATGCGAGATAAGAAATCTGATCTTGGCTCAAGAAGGTTTTGAATTTAGATAGTTTGCCTCAACATCCGAAAAAAGTTTCTTTTTGCTTTGTGAGTTTTTTTTTCTCCTTTTCGTTGATTTTCTTTTGCTTTTTTTGTTTTTTCAACGCCGGGTTTTTTTTTTTTTGCCTTTTTTGGAGTTTTCCTTGGTTTTTATAATTTGAAGTCTTCTTAAATAGATGAATACTGGAGAATTTTGAGTTGGATTAGGCAATTCTTTGAATTTAGGTGTATTCCCAGTTGATATACTATATTTCTTCCTGCTATGCTGCTTTTAATTTTTTAAAATTTCAATTCTTCTGAAATGATTCGCTGAATTTTGTAAGTTCTCTGTCCATGAGTTCATCGATGGACACAGATTTGTAGTCTGATGGAGAATACGCTGGAATGGTCGTTGATGCATTATCTGACATTTTGGCTTGAGAGTTTGAAGAATTTCTTTCTTTTTTGCTGTTGATTTCGAAAAGTGCTTCCAAATATTTGAAGGTAGGCCAAATGTAAATGATGTCCCAGAACGAAAAAAACGTTATTCTAATTCCAAACCAGAGCAAAGTGATCAGCAGGATGATTTTCAAAGGTTTCGGTTCCATTTTAATCAATTTTATTTCCAATATATTATGGCAAAGGAGGTTTATTTTTGAGATTTGAGATTACGGTGCACTTTGGTCAAATGTATTTTGGAATTGTGATTATTTTCCTGTATTTTAAGACAAACAATGAATTTTCAACAATACACCATTTTGTTAATATCTTTCTGTTATAAACAATTATAACAAATATTATATTTTAAGAACTGTTTTAAACAATCTAAGAGATTACAGTGTTTCCGTTATTAAACATCGCATTGTTCCGTATTTCCTTTATTACTTTCCCTGACATTTAGAATAAAACTAGAAAGTGCTCTAATTGGAAGAAACATTCGTCCCCAATAGTTTAAAGAGTTTTTGAGATCTCTTTGAGTCAAAACTATGCATATTTTTAAAGAATTATATTTACAATATTTTAATTTATTTTTGAGTTCCATAAGCAATAAACGTATTGGGGATAACGATGAAATTTAGCACTTTAATTTTAACATTTGTCGCACCTCCCCCCCCCCCCCCTCGAGCAGGGAGCGCCTCATTGTGATGCTTTGCCGATGACAATCAGTTGAACGCCAAACCTTCTCCCTGAGGTCGACCTTTTCCCATCCACAACCCTTGCCCTGAAGCCGACTATTTTCGGCTAGAAACCGTGGAAACCCTCCCCATACTCTTCTTTAACCTAATTTTCTATGCCTGCCTATAGTAAAAAGTGTTTGTGAATTTTGTAGTGTAGCTGTCTTTTTGAACATTAATAATAATATATTTAAAACCCTTCGAATTTGCAATAAAGAGAAATTTAAAGTATGAATTAAATTATCTAACTACAGGTGAATTGGACATTTATGGTTTTAATAGCTTTATCATGATACTATTCACCTTTATACTGATACAGAGTACATGCAAGCAAGATTTAAAAGAACAGAACTTTAATATCTTACAATTTAACGAATGAATGACTTGTATATCGGGTAATGAAGTTATAAATAAACGATTTCACTGAAATTAAATATAACTAATACCCTCAACGAAGTAGTATACATAAAGACATTGCAATTTTTTTAAAATTCTAATGAATTTTAAGATTAATTTCCAACTCTTAAAGTTTGGTTTCCTCTGATTTTTACTCCGTTAAAAGTCGTGTAAAAAAGTAATGTAATTGCCAATGAGTTGGCCATGATTAAACAGTATATTTTTACTCTGTTATTTTTTATTTTTAAGAAATGGGACACTTTAGAAGCTTTGAATAAATCTATGTGGGAATTTAAATGAAATAGCAAAGTTATTAAAACATAGGCGATTTTTATAATCAAAAGAATTACATTTAAATGATAACACTTGATGTTAATACAGTTTATTCAAATATTAATTCATTATTTCAAGTATTAATTAAAAACTAATTTTCTTACTAAAAACCTTCCTTTTCCCCACTGTTAAATGAGTAAAACTTCAGTTTATTTTCTCCCCACGCTAATGAGGTTCGGCTTAACATGTTTTCGGCCAATTATTTCAAACGATTCTGTTTACTTTCATAGTGTTTCATGCATTTAAAATTAAACATTGTTGATTAATCGAATTTTCAGATTCATTTTGAAGTATTTTCGAATTACGATAAAACCGAATAAAGGAAAATAAAAATTTCTAATCTGTATGGCGTTCCCCCAACTAGCTTTGAAAACTCAGACATGGGTAGCAGTTTTTTCAAGCATTAATTCCTTAATAAAATTTAACTAATTTTTAACATTTTAAATAGAGTTTTAAAAATTTGTATTGAAAATAGAATTCTACAGATAGCAGCTCTATCGCTAAAAGCGAAGAATGCAAGTTCTATTCTTGAAAAAATCAAATTATATAAAAATCAAATTATATATATATATATATATATCTATATATATATATATATATATATATATATAATTTGATTAATGTCACTATTTCAATAAGAGTTAGATATTTTTAACGAATGTTTTCAAGGGAATGAAGAATTTCATTGTTGATGAGGATTTAATTATAAATGAAATAATATTGTTGCATTTTTAGCGTAGCGGGTTCGGATGGAATGGACTTTACTTGAGGACAGCACAAACAAATTTATTTACAGGATGACTTGAGAAAGTAAAACATCAGATAAAATAAACAATCCAGCAGTCAACAGTCACTAACTGCGTAATTACAAGCATTATGCGCAATAAACACAGACTGCAAAACAGATATCGTATAGCACAGTAAACAGTAAGTTACAGTGAGCTCAATAATACAACGTTAACAGCAAACGTAAACATAGCTCACTAATAACAAGCGAGAGAAGTAATGCGCTCGCTTCAACGAGTCACTACTCTTCCGAGAGGAACTAACTGTCAGATTGCGACAACTCGTCTCTTTATAGCTGAGCGAGCGAGTGAGCAGAGCTTTATAAACGATCCAGCGGCTACCAGACTATTCCTTTCGCCAAAATAACAGCTGGAGCTACGCTCTTCAACAGCCGTCGCCAACGCCCTCTCCGGCGCCTTTCACGGCGATTGCCCGCTTGTAGCAATATTATAACAATAAATTCAAATAAGATTTTGAAATATAAATACCAACTAAATACAAAACAACTGACCAAATGTTCGACTATAGCATTATAAGATTAATTAAATCGTATCAACAAAATTTGATGAACTGTCCCTTATTACAAAAGAAACTGACATTTTATTGCTGCCAAAACTCGATCAACAAATTCAAAAAGATTATAGTAGGTATTGAAAGGACGAAAAATTGTTAGAAAATAGGAAGTAGCAAATCTCATATAATAGGAGGAAATCTCAAAAATTGCTGTGAAGATTATGACGTAGAGTGGTACAAAAGAAAAAAAAAACATCAATTTGATGCAAAACAGGGAAAGAATTATTTTTATAGGAATTGTTCGAGAATATAATCGCGACAGTAATTGCACAGATGACACCGATGGATTAAGGATTGTTTGTAATCCGCGCATTCATTTGATCATTCTACTTTAGTGCCTTTCATCGACTAAATGCAATTTGTGACCTTATTTTACCTGGTAATTTTTCTACCTCTTGATGCTTGCTACCACACTCTGAATTAGTCAGTTGAATTCGGCAACATCTTTTATATTAAATATATATTCTCACGAGGGGGAACATCTAATTGTGGATGTGAAGCTTCCGGCATGGTGGTTGGTTCTTGCTACCCTTGTGGGTACACTAAAAGGTGAAGGTCTGGCTCCTCACATTGATGACGGAACGTACTTTCTTAGGAAAGGGTTGTACCTAGGTTAGTGATGACCTTAGGACCTCAACCGCAGTTTTTTGTAGAGTTGCTGTTATTGGTGCCATTCAAGATTTTCCGTGTGCCTTCAGGAGGGTGGGAGTAGTGTGTGCGTGGTATCATAAATAAAGCATTCTAACTGGCATTAATGCTTGTGAGGGGCCAAAATTAGTTCGTTAAATCATTGGTGAGGATTCAAGCTCCACCAAAAGCTGATCATTCAGAATTATAAGGTAATAAGTATCAGGTGATTTTTTTGATGATTGACTTATCATAGAACTTTCATAAATAAAAGTTGGCGAAATCAGACCAATGGAAGAAGATGGATGATTGCTTCTTTGATTTTCTATTTTTAATATATTGAATATAAACCACATTCTATGCTGAATTTCCATGATGATCTAGACTAAAAATCGAAAGGGTATTTTAAATTTAAATTTTAAAACAAAAAATGCCTTTGGAAAGATTAAGAACTTATAAATAATAACTACACTATTAACCATCAATAAGTATACTCAGCAAACATAGATTTGCAATAATCAAGGTATAATACTATAATATTTTAGAACATATGAATTTTCTAAAAATTATAGTATTTAGAACACATATATATATATAGAACACACATATATATATTAGAACACACACACACACACACACACACACACACACACACACACACACACATATATATATATATATATATATATATATATATATATATGGGAAAAATCCACACATTTACAGTTTTTTCAGCTTAAATTCCTTCTACCGTTTGTGAAAGCAGCGGCTTATTAAAATTCATATCCCATGTGAAGCGAAATATTCATCAAAGAATTAAGAAGGAAGTCCGTATTGACATCGTTCATTGCACCTTTCCTTGTTTCTGCCTTCCCCCCTCTTTCCATTACTTTCTTCTTTTTTTTCTCACCTCTAAATACGTTAATCGTCACAAAAGTAACAAGCGTGAGTGATATTCGAACAGACGGACAGATTTTAACAAATTTTTCTCAAAATTTGGTATAATTCTGTTTGTACAGAGCATAAAAAATGTACTGTACATTTTCTCTCGCGTTTTTCCTGAAAACTATGGGTCGTAAAGGTACAGTTCTCTGGACATTTTTTTATGTATTCCAAACAACGAATCTGGCTGTGCAGAATTTATCCGATCTTCCTGGAACACCCTGTATTAATTGCGAAATTCTCCTGACGTTTTAACATAATTTACGATATCGACCTTTGTGAACAGTTCATTCGCTAGAATTAATATTGCCATATAGTTTAATTAAATATTTTTTTAAACTTGACTTTAAAGATGTATTTGGTAAAATATTTTTTAGATTCAATTTTTGATAAATGCATTTCTCACACTATTTTAGGGGAACCTATATTGTTTTCTTCATTGTGCTTTGTCTTTCCTTGATTTTTTATTAACATTTTTATAGATATTATTGTTTCAAAGAAATGAGCATCAGTATTTGAAAATGATTGCTTGAAAAAAATTTCATCCATTTTTCGACTCTGTTATTAAAATTTGATTGTAACTATAAAAAGTTTAGAAAATCAAAATTACAGAAATGATACAAAAATTAAAGTTATAGAAATTATTAAAAATGTATTATGATCAAGACTTATACTAAAATCGGCTTAATACAGAAAAGAAAGATGAATCCTCATATCTTGATCACTAATAATGAGGAACAAGTCAGATTGAAACATTCTTAACAGCAATGAAAAAATTTTGAGTCTTATTTCAACAATTAAATATATTATCCTAAAATATGCTTTAAATATTTCTTAACAGAAAAAAATAAGAAAAAGATTATATATATATGGCAGAAATTATGTTATAATTGAAAATATAATTCTTTGAAATTTAAGATGATGCAAAATCAATTTTCATGCAGCAATAGTGATTTATGTTAAAAAATGGAAAATTTCCGAATTTTTTTTAATTTATTAAAATTTTAATCAAAAGTTTAAAATATTGCTTTCCAAAATACATTCCAAATATATACGTAACAAGTTTAGTAGCTCTAGGTCATACGGTATGGCTTATAGAGCGCCAACACAAATACATACTTCATTTATTTTTATCGGTAACAGAGATTTGGTACCTTTGGCGACGATCTGGTTCGCCAAGTTTAACGTTCGCTAATATTTTCAATTAAATATTTTATGTAACTTGGCCCCTTAACAGATTCCTCGGCAAACCATTTTAAGTTTCAAATTTTGATAACCTTGTAAGTTGTACTATTACAGAAGCCATTTGTTTATGGTGCAATGCATCTTTTTAATCCTTTGTCCACTCCGGTAAATCAACTTTGTCTTCAATAATTCAAGAATTATTCAATAAAAATTTTTATGATTCATAATACTATTCAGTTTTTAATTTTACTTTCAAAAGGCTCTAAAATGACCCACTAGTATAACATTTTCTCGGCTGGATTGGACTGGAATAGTAGTGAAAGGATTAAGGTGCGTTATTTCATTTAAGTTTCATTCTATGATTCATAATACTATTCAGTTTCATTTCATTTAATCCGTTTATTATGTGTATGGATATTCTTTTCAGTGAAAGGATACCATAAGGATATAAAAAATATAAATCCTAGAATTATATTTTATATATTGTCTTTTATACATTGTCTTTCATGTTACTTGAATGCCTTTTAATTATTCATACAAACTATGTTGAAAGTAAGAATTCTAAGTCTTTAACAATGAACATTAACAAAGAATCACGGAAATTTCTTTAACCCAATGAGCTATATAATTAAAAATTAGGCAAGAAATTATTTTTGAAAAAATTCTTTAAATATTTTCACTACAATCAAATGGATATCATAAAAAAAGATTTTTTAAAAAATGTTAAAATGTCATAAATTTTAGTTTTGAGCTATAATACTTTCGAGTAAAAATGTAAAAAGTTTTTTTTTTTTAAATCGAGATGCCCCTCTATGATATGTCCCGTAGAGCCGCGACACACACACACACACACACACACACACACACACACACAGAGAGAGAGAGAGAGAGAGAGAGAGAGATGCATACATTCTCTTGTACAAGTAGTAGATTTCACTTTCAATAATTTCCTGATTGTAATATTCCAGTGTTTAAACCGGAAGTACGTAGATTAAAGATTCATTTTAACAGAAGATCCGCCATTTAAATAGGGCTGGTGCATCTGCAGCTGGGACTAGTCTTAATCTTTATGGTATGCTGTGTAAGTTAGGAGAAGTGGTGCCGACCTAGATTCGTCCTCATCATCTGCCCACTTCTTAAAATGAAATTCTGTTTAGAAATAACTCACACAAAAAGAAAGGTACTTTTATTGCATTAAATTTGTCTGAAGAAATTTAATTCAAAAGAAACGTAAGAATTATTTGCGTGTCCAATATATCAATCAACAACTCCTGCATAAAATCCTCTAAATTTTGTGTTCTGGTCATCAAAGGCGGCTAGTATACAATAAAAATATAGAATTATTTTAACAATGATTAATTTTAATCACTTTATTTCCTGTATTTTCTTCAACCTGTTTTCATTATTTTGAGACAAAAATTGTTATAAAAAAGCTTTAAATATAATAAAATAATAATTGAAAAATTTAATGTATGTTTTATTGATGATTCCATTTCTATCTTTTTGAAGAGTTTTTAGAATATTTATTGTATCATAACTATGCAAACAATATATACGTAATTAATCAATTCTATTATGGCATCGAACAAGCCGCCTTTAACGACCAGCTACATAAATGGAAACATTGAATTCGTTTAATTTCAATGTACAATGTGATACTGATAATTCCCCAACAAATTATTTCAAAACATCGAATTTTGTAAGAAATAAAGCCATATTATTTTAATGACTTTGCACCTATTTTGTCAGCCTCGCACATAACCGTCTCTAACTGAATAAAGTTCCATGACATCATTGAGCCCTAAAAAATGTAATCCGAGGAATTCTATGTTCCAATTACGCGTTTTCTTTCGTTGTAACTAGGATTTGATAGTTTTTCAAATCCAGTTTTAAAAAAATCGGTTTTTTAAAAGTCAATATGTAACCTTTGAAAATCGGTCTTTGTATTAAGAAAAAGGGGTTTTTTTTTGTCACATTTGAAAAAATTCACAAAAATATAAATGTGTTATATTAAGTAAAAATAAGGCAAGTATTAAGTATGTTCCTAATTTTTTTGTTTGTACTTTTTATTTTGCGTTTTAAAACTTTGATTTTATTTTATAAATCTCTTCTCTCTTTTAAATAAATCACAGGAAGTTAAAATATACCAGATTTGTTATTTGATTGCAGGGAAACTATAAAACCAAACTCAGTAGCTTTGAACGAGCATTTTCAATTTCGGTCAATATTGTATCCAAAATAAGAATAAGACTTAGATACCGTTCAGTGAAAATTTCATGTTTTTTAAAATAATATTTTCTTAGGAGAAATTAAAATTAATGAAAATGATATAAATATTTGAAATTGTATATTATTTCCATTAATTTTATATTATATTTTTTAGTTTTCGTTATTTTATATTGTTATTAAGTAAAATGTATATGCAATCCGTAATTTTTTATATCTTGACTTTGATATTGATTTTTGTTATTTTATATAAATTAAATTAAATAATTTCTCTTTTTCTATTTTGTTTTCTGACAAAAATTCGAAAACCAACTAAAATAGGTTTTTTAAAAATGGAAATATGGAATTCGAAAACCGGTTTTTCAAAAAGTAGATTTTTGTATAAAACTAGTCGTAACTTCATTTTTTTATTTCTCAATTAAGTTACGTGGGTAAGCGAAATCTTTTTTGTTTAGTCAAAAGAGATTTCGCTTGTTCGCAAGAGAAAAAGAAACTATCAGTTTTTTTTTCTCTCCATCAAATGAAAGAAATTAAATATTTGATGAAATAGTGAAAATGATCTGAATTTCTTTACAATAATAAAACATGTTATTGCTTAATATGCCTCATTTTTGAAATCAATTAAAATTATCCCAAAAAATTATATGGCGGCTACATTGATATGACTGAAAAAAAAAAAAACTTTTGAAAATTTTAAAATAGTAAAAATCATTTTTGTATCATAATATTTTTTGACTGGACAACAAAACTTAGCTTAATTTTTAAGTAGTTAACCCCCCCCCCCCAAAAAAAAAAGTCACTCAAAAAAGAGATACAAATTTCCCTTATCTTAAATATATCTCGGTGAAATTTAAAAGGTATAGGTCTAAAGATCTGTCTTTTGGAGTGGTTACATACGTAGACGTACACGCTTATTCTTTTTCATTGTTATTAGGAAATTATAAGAATGAATAATTCCTAATTAATTACACAAATAAAATATTAAAAATGGAAATATTTTTATCATCAATAATTGTCACAAAATTGTTGGAAATTTAAGATTTCTTTACTTTTAAAGATATATTTTACGAATTTAAATAACATTAATTGCACTAATGAATATTTTATTTTTATATAGATTATAAAATGGTAGTCAGATTTTTGAATTGTAATAGCTTCCTGTAATTTTATCAATTGTAACAAATCTATGTCATTTGCTTAAAAGAAAACAAAACAAAACAAAAATGTGTCCGCCCACGTCACTCTTATATGAATATGATACATCAGTAATGTATCAGAGAAAAGTCAGCAAAATTTCTTCGAATTATCTGTCAGGAGTTCCGATTATTCCATGAGTATCCTGCCGGAAAACGGAAGATACAGAATGAAAAAACGCATAATAAAAGATACTAAGTTTTCACAAATTTGTGGTATTCTCCATTCATCTGTAAATACTGACAGAATCAACTCCCAAAAGATTTCATTCATTTCGTCATTTCCTTTTTACATGGTCCGAAGATAAAACTTCGGATTTCTTCGAAGTTCATCGTGGGGAACTACGACCAAAATGAAATCACACCATTTTTCTTACGCTTATCTATATTCGATTGTTCAGCGGTAATTTTTTCAGAAATTTTGTAATCACAACATGAAACATATTTTATCATTAAATACTCATCTGAGGCCAGATGTTGTCTACCTGGCAAGTGTATTATCGTAAATGAGATAAATGATTTTTTTTATATTGTTGCGGCTGTTGTAAGAACAGATTCTATGCTTTTCCGAAAGAGTAAGATATTAGCTTTGCTATCATTTGATGCTAAATTTATTACTGTCGCTACTCGCCTTTGTTAACCATTAGGATAGATTGAATTAATGTCTGCGAAAAATTTCATCGTCATATTTTGTATAAAGTTTGTCTTAACTACTTCCTCAACAATTTATTATTAAATTTTAAATTTTGATAAGCATATAATTTGTATTATTTTAAAAGTCTTGCATCATTCTGCAATATAACTTCCTAAATTTCTGTCCATATCTTTATACATTCGATTCTATCACAAGAAAGAGCAATAGAATTTAAAAAAGTAATATAAAAAACAATTTTTCATTTTCAATTCCTACTTAGATTTAAAAAGAAATTTTTATTTTAGTTACTTTTTGTTAAATACTTACAATTGTTGTTATCGTATTCCGCCTTACAACGAAAGGAGGTGTGCAGTAGCTTCTGAGGACTCCTGAAAACCCGAGGGCAGAATTCTAATTTCTAGCTGACACACGTCATAAAACCTTTTTACGGGGTGGACTTCATTCATTCATCCACAGATCGTAATTTAGATCTGAAACAGAGAATGATCACCTCTGATCCAGCACCTCCGGTGGTATTACTCTCGACATGGTTGACTTCGTGACCACGACAGACTTAACGCGCGACAGCCACTACACACACACACACACACACACACACACACACACACACACACGGAGAGTTCTCGGCTGGCGGGTTCGAACTCGCAGGACTCACTTTAACAAGCATTTGGAATTTTTTTACTAAAAAAAAACTGGGTTTTTTTCTTTACTAGATTAATCTGAAGTAATACGATATTATACTATAATTCTCAGTATTTAAATTTTAAATTAATAATTTTTTAAATGACGCTTTGAGTGATTGCAATGACTTATTATTCACCAAAATATGATATATATCTATTAAAGGATTGAATTGTCTACCGACCTGTATTCTCGAAAGCATTTAACACAAAAACAAACTACTAAAAAAAACAAGTAATATAAAATAATATTTTTAAAGTCCCTTCCTAATTAGGTCAACACAGAAAATTTTTATTTTAGATACTTTTTATCAAATAATTGGAATTAATGTAAATAATTTATCAAAAAATGATTGATTTTCGTAAGAGTTCTTCACCTTCACGCAAAAAATACTGAAGTACTCGCTTTTCACCGATCGAGCTACTGCCTGTCGATTTCAATTCTCATTACAAACTTGATAAATTTTATTTAAAATATTAAAAATTAATTAAATTCAATTAATGAATTAATACTTGGAAAATACTGTATTGACATCGAGTGTCATCCATCGCAAGTTTAAAAAAATGTATTTGAACTTGAGTGGATGAATGAAAAGTATTTTACTAACGACTGAAAAATTGTATAAGATGTATACAGGAAGAGTGTGAACTAATAGCAGGAATCGAATAACTGAACTTGCCTATGTTAGCTAGTTATAAATTACAGTTCTAAGTAAAATTATCTTTCGAATCGGTCTTCAAAAATCCGTTAAAATTAATATACGGTTTTGTTTTCTAAACTATGAAACACAAAACTGAATTCTTAAAAGGCAATTCGGAATATTACAGGTGTTTACGGCCTTGCTCAAAGTAAACAAAGTAATGGTGAACAAGATAATATTAAAAATTTTCTATCATTTATAGTTAACATTTAAGTTCAGAAAAAAAATCAATTTTGATTTTTAAAAATAATCTAGCATTAGTTAACATTTTAACAACATTGCTAAGTGTTTTTTTTTAACTGAAGTACGTTAACTTTTTTCAATTCCTACTATTAGTTTACAAACTCCATATACATCTTGTTCAAATTTTCAATAAAATGCTTTTTATTCATCCATTCACGTTCAAATACATTTTTTAAAACTTGGACAATACTTGATGATAATATTTTTTCAAATATTAATTCATTCATTAAATTTAATTCATTCTTATACCCTAAATAGAGTCTTAGCAGTTTTAATGAAAATTGAAATCAACAGGTAGTAGCTCAATCGGTAAAATGCGAGGATTTCAGTATTCTTCACGTGAAGGTGAAGAATGCGAGTTCAGTTCTTTCGAAAATCAATCATTTTTTGATAAATTATTTATAATGATTGTAATTATCTAATAAAAAGTAATAAAATAAAAATTTTCTTTGTTGAACTAAGAAGAAATTGATTTACATTTTTAAAATTTTACTTGTTTATTGGACAATCCTTTGACATATTACTTAATCATGAAATACATTCTGTTACACTTTTAAAACTTCGATGTTGAATGCTCCTTTTCTCTGCTCTTATATTTTTTCAGGAATGTATAAATTCAAGAATGTGAATAATAATTCAGAAAGCTTCTAGTTGGATTATTTGAAGTTTAAGAATTTAATTTTTCAAAATTAATCTTCACATTTTAGACGAGATAAATAAGAAATTAGAGAGGATTATACCATAACCACATAAAGCGTCTTAATTAATATAAGATGTAAGACTGTTAAAAAATTTTAAATACTTATCTGAGAGAGTATTAAAATTATCTTACCAAAAACGGATTCAAATGAAAATCTGTCAATCCAGCTGGTTGCCATAAGCGACTAGTATATAATATAAGAAAAGTATTTGCCTTTAAAAAATATATAATAAATATTTCCATTTATAGTTTTTTTTTTTTTTTTTTTTTTTTTTGTACGTTGATAGAATCAAGATCTAAGTGGTGTTATCTTCTAAATTTTTTAAAAACAGATAATTCAGGTTGTTATTATTATTATTGTAAATTTAAAAGATACTTTTAAATTATATGTTATTTCGCCCACATTCTTAAAGTATTAAATCCAATCTCTCTCTCTCTATGTGTGTGTAATGAAAATGGATATCATTAAGTCCATTTTCGCGCTCTATTAAACTTGTTTAGACTCTCATTTCTTGATTTCTTTTACATCATCTTTCCTCTGAGTGAATAGTTGTTAATGAGCACAATTCAGAATATTTCTAAAAATGTTTTGCAGCGTCATTACTTATCAAAGCATTGGATTAAATGCAGCTGTAAAAGAAGTTCAATGAAGCAATTTGAAACGTTCGAATAATGATTTTTTTTTACATTCGACTATTGCCAGCCGATGATATATATCTTAATCTAATTAATTTCCTCATATTAACTTCATTCTAATTATTATATTCATACTTAACTCTTGATCTGATCCCTACTTTATATTTAGTTAATGCAAACGTACTCTATAAGAACTCTTACTTCTGCAACTCATGCTCCGAAAGAGAGAGGGGGGGATTATCGTAAATTTCAAGTTATTATTGAGAACATTATTTTTTAAGTCATTAGTTTTCTCAATTAAGTCATTACCCGGTTTAAACCGGTTCGAAACAATCAACAGACTTTACAATTTTTCTAGTTGGCAAAGTTTTGGAGCTCGACCGATTTTGAGATGAATTAACATTTATGATGTCATAGTTCAATGTCAAAATTTTCAAAACATATCTACTGTTAAAGACACAATAATAAAGCAATACTATTAAAAGCAAGTAGAAATATTTTTTGCCCGCAAATTTCGGAGACATCAAAACCTCCTGTTTTCACATGATAAAAATTCCTAAATTTTACAACCTTTTTTTAAAGATATTTAAATTACCCTTTCCTAAGAGTACATGCATCAAAGAAATCCCTATCAAAATTACATAGTAAAACCACAGAAATTATTATTATTTTGCCGTCGTGTTGCGATGTGAAAGGAGCCTATTTCATCATCGATTCTTCTAGTGCATCAAAGTGGAATAAATTACAGTTTAAAATGGCTAAGGATGCTTGTTACACTACTTCAAACATTACAAGAGATTAAAAATTATGTTTAATTGAAATAATTATTTTAAACATTAATGCAACATAATCAAGGCTGTATAGACATTTTCAAATAATTTCAGTGACAAAATGAAAATTTTGCAATTACTGAAACTTTATTTATATTCCATCCATAATTTAATAAACATCTCCACTCTTTTAATAGTTTATTGATATTAAAAAAATATATATGAGGTTCAGGTTGTTTGATTTGGGTGGGAGATATGAGTCCTGAGAATCACCGATTTTTTTTTCCTAGTGACTGATAGTACAAAATGACAAGAAATACCTTTTAAAGTAGCAGCTTTCCCTCTTGCCCTTCGAATATTAAATAATAATTTGACCTACACTTACTAAAGATGAAGTGATTGCAAGAACAGTTTATGAATGTATCAAAAATTGCTAAGCTACAAAAAAATAAATAAAAAATATTTGAAAGAAAGCTTTTTCAACCTAAAAATTTCGCCTGTTTCCATTTAATTCAAATAAATATTTCATTGCCTATGCAGCATCTAAACCATGAGTGTTTAAGAATTGCTTATATTCTCTCATAATTTCAGATAATAATCAATTTCTAAATGTCACATTTATTTAAAAAAAGATTTTTTTTCGGGGGGAGGGGGAGGAGACAATAAGTTCTTTGTCACAGAAATCTAGAGATGGGGAAATTAAAACTTAACAATTTTAAATTTATCTAGGATTTTAAATATCAGTGTCAATGTTCTACAGGCCACACCATTTGATCTGGTGTTACCAAATCAGTCTCAATATATTTTGGAAGGTGAGCACTCAAAGCATTTTTTTTTTTTTTTTGAAATTTTAACCAATTTAAACTAAGATAGATTTTGATACTTCTTCACTAAATTTCTAAATTATTCTAACATGAAAAAAAAATTACATTGCTTTAAAGTTCAAAAATTATTATTTGCAATTTAGTAGCAGAAAAATTATCAATCTCAGATTGAATACACATATTTTTAAGTATATTTCATTGCAATATTCTTAACCTTGTGAATGAACCATAATCATTTTCATTGTTTTACCAAATTTTTGATTGCGTAAATTTCTTCCATTGTTAAAAGCTTAAAATGTTTTTAACTTTTGTATAATTTATAAGGTGTATAAAAAAGGGGAGTTACAATAAATAGCTATTAAATGGGTCCATTCAGCGGTGAACTGACTCAATAGCACTATGATATATCTTCCACTACAAAAGTTTTGTATATAAACAAATGCAAGACAAATAATATTTTACAGAACTTAAATGTCTGACAATATGATGTAATCATGGATATGGAGTTATATCTCAACAATTTAACTGGAATCAAATATAATCAATACCTTTATTGACCCTTATGACCACCAAAAGAACTAACATTTTTAAAAAAATAACATTTTAAAGTCACAGAAAACTTTTTAGCAAGAAAATATGTTTTTTTATATCAAAATGAGAATAAAAATTTGCAGTTAACTTGTATTGATTCAGAAGCAAAAAAAGTGATCAATTAAAAATCTTTATTCTTTTAAAAACTGAATTCAATAATATGTATCCTCAAAATCTACCACAAAAAGAATAAGTATTTTTATCAAGCATAACTAGAGATTTTTTTTCTAGTTTCTTTGGGATTTTATGATTAATTAATGGTATATTATTAATAAAACGGCATGAACCTATTTTTATGAATATTCAGAACTCAAAATTAAATTCATTCTTCATTTTTGTAATATACTCATATAAATATCAATTTTAAAAAAATATCCATTCCTTCCTCCTGTTATAAATTTCCATTTATTTAATTAGAAGAATACTTATTTCATAAAGTGTTATTGACACTATTTGAGAACAAAAATGAATTTTACAGTCAACTTAAATCAGATAGCAATTCATACAGATAAAAAAAAATTGTTTACCTTTTATGATAAAGTCATGGCAATCGTGCACTTAAAAAAAATGTGCTATTGTACATAGAAATTTCCATATCATAGAAATAATTATTAAATTGTCTCAAAAAGAAAACAGATTATTTCAGCAATTATAAAAAAATAAAATAAAAAGAATAGAAAAAAAAATGAAAAACACCATCACAAGTAAGGGGAGGACACTAAAAAATTTAACACTAAATTTTATAATAATAAAAACTGGCACTAGACAATAACAGATGTTTATTTCAAGTTCATTTGTATTATTTACTAAATTAAAAAAAAAATGTTGCCACAGATTTTTATTCATTAAAGAAATTTGATTAATTCAATCACAATTTAATAGAATGTCAATTTAATTTTTAAATAGATTTAATTAGTTCATTTAAATTCAATCAAATAAAGAGTAAAATTCATGTTACAAATTTTCTATTATGCGCTAAAACTGTAGCATAAAAATGTAAACATATGATTAACTCTTTAGCATAATATTCATAATCAACATTGTTATATTTTTGATAGGTTTGTCTATCAAAATAATTGTTTAAATATCCATGATCTTTCCAAATAATTACATTATTTATTGTTATAAAAATTCTTTAGCAAATAATAAGACATTGATAACAATTTTTAAAACAAGAATTTCTGGACAGAATGTCTTATTTCATATTACTGGGCCAACAATTATAAAACACTTAGAATAACACAAAATACTGGGAAAAGAAGTAACCAAAGGTTTAAAAAAATTGCTATTCAGAATAAATAATAACAAAAAAAAATCATTAAAAGTATAACATTCTTTACTGTTCAATGGCACAAATTACTAAAAGCAATAAAAATATTTTTAAAAAATCTCAAAAGTTATATTTCTTAAGAGCAATCTGATTATAGCACTAAAATTACTTAAAAATATAGTTTAGTAATTATTTTCAAACTATATTCTGATGTAACAATTGTTTCATAACCAAAAGGAATAACCGGGTACACATTAAAAAAAATTATAACACATTTTCAGAAAATCTAAAAATAACTGAAGAGAACATAACAAAATTTGAGAAAATATATTATAATTATATGATAAAAGGATTTAATGCTATCTTTTAGCATTATTAATCTTTTGCACCAATAAATACTATTTAAAACTGAAAAAGAATAAAGACATATAATAAATACTCTCACCACCAAACACAAAACATACACTATATTACAAAGTAAATTCTTTATTTAGCAGAATGTTTCAAGTCAGACCGACTGTACAAACAGCAATAATTTTAAAATTCCTCGATTTCAACACCAACAGTATTGACTCTTTGTTTCGAACATAAATGAAACAAAGTGAGGATCAACTGCAAAACAAGTAAATAAAGAATCACAATAACCAAAATACAAACTAGAAACCATTAAAAAATTCATGCTTAATGCTTTCGATAAAAGTGAAGATAATTATAATTGAAAAATCAAAAATTCAAATAACTTAATGATATTAATATATTGGTCAAACAAAAATAAATGGCTAAAATAAGAGATAAATGCAGCTTTACAGTACATAATGGTATGGTATTGCACAACTATTTAATGCACAGATTCCATGACCAATGCAACTTCATGAGTAGTCGACTTGATGAGGAATGACATATAGAAGTGAATGCATATAATTATTAAAGGTACTAAATACAATTTTTACATTTTGGAATCGTATATTACACAATGGACATTGGCTCTATTTGGATAAATCCACCATATCTTATGCAACATAACAATATGAATCTTTTTCAACTCTTTTTAAGTACTCCTTTTCAATCAATATGTCAATACATTTTTTGATGATGGGGATTTTCGGCTTGAAACGCGATGACAACTGATTTAATACTTCCGACAGCAAAATATGATGTTTGACAACCTTTCGAATTTTTGCAATTCTCACTATAGCTGCTTGTATAAGAATTTTACGGTCTTCTTCAACATGCCTGTGAACAGTTTCCTGTTCTGATCTCATTTCAGACTTGATAGGGACATTTATATTGACTTTCAGCTTTTTATTTTTATATGCTACATTTAGTGTAATTGAAGAAGATGTGGTAATAAGATTATCATCTGCATCTTTCAATAATTTGAGCTTTGTAAGGGCTTGCAAAACCTGGAGCAAGATATCTGATCGTATTGCTGTACTTTCTTCAAGCTGGTTAAATGACAGAGTGATTTGGGTGTTGAACTGTAAAAGAACAGCCATTTGAAAAGTAGATGCTTGAAAAGTGTATGGTTTGTCAAAACATTTTGAGACCAATTCGCCTCTAGACATACCATGCAGCCAGGTTAATTTTCTTCCATTGAATCGGGAACAGTAAAAAGTCGTGAACTGTTGAACACTTTGCTCAAGTTCTTGTGGCAGGGAAAATGTCAGGGTTTGATTAAATGGCCATGAAGAGCTACTGATGACATTAATGCCAAAATCAACATCAAGAGGTCCTCTTTCATTTTTAAATTGTTCTATTAAGTCTCGACTAACACAGACATCCTGGAACATTCTCTGCAATTTAGCTGTGTATTCAAACCCACAAGCTTCTCTTAGTTTAGATATCATGATTGTTTCGGCATCATCATTACCAGACACATTCATTTGCTGAACAAGTCTCTTAGCAAGCATTTTACTATAAAAGCTTTGAAATATGTCTTTCTCTTCAATATATTTAAAAATAATCATTGCTTGATTCAAATTATCTACTATTTCCATTTCTTCTGAATCACTAGGTTTCTTTTTAAGTAAAAGATCACAGTATTTTGCAAGAAGTTCAGCGGATTTGCTGGATGAGCCACTACTTTCAGTTACTGCATTTTTATTTATAAATTTTCCACATGCTTTATCCAATGCAGTAGCAAAGCCTGCCTCACTTTCGAAAGCTGTTATAACAATGCAGTTGAACCTCTGATGGATATCAAGGATGGCATTAATATATACTTTAGGATCATTCACATCAGATTCGTTATATTTTTCAATTGCTAACAAGCCTTCTGTAGTAACATAATCTTCAAACTGAATTCTGAGTTGATCCAAACCTCCAGAAACGCGAGATAAGAACTGGTACATTCTTTTTAAATCATCTGTTTTGTTATATGCCAATAACGTTTTGAATTCTGCATGAAAAGTTTCCATATATTTACTAATAACGACATTTTCTAGTATCCGTATTAATGCTTCTAGAGTGGTTTCATGAAGATATAGCTGAGCTCGCCGACGTTCTTCAATAAACCAAACTTCAATCTTTTTCATGAACTCGGATACCGGATTTTTACGAATAATAGTAGCACTTTCTGTAGCATAAAACAACTCAGTTTCAGCAAGGAAAGCTGATTCAAAAGCTTCTTTATAAAGGTACAAACTAGGATGGTCTGAATATGGATCAGCACAATTGATTCCCATTTCAATATAGGAATTAAGAGCTGTACTAATTAGTCTGGTGTTAACTGTTTCCCCATTTCTTTCTCTCTCTATCAGCTTCAAAACAGCACTAGACATTCTTCTTTTGAGGGGCTCCAATAAATAGTCTTTCCAGGACACCAATGCCAGGTGATAAACTTCAAGAACATCTACTCGGCTTTTTTCTCGCTCACGACGTACCCAATGCCTATTTAAGTATGCACATACTCCACTTAATACTTTACTGGAAAAGCGATAATCTTGCCAAAGTTTCATATAAAGCATAAGAAGTGGTTCATCGATGAAATCTTCGCATTGTTCATAAACAGCATGTAGATGTCCACGAAAAAACATAGTAAGTTTTTTGTGCAATTGATTGTTTGATGGAGTACTTCCGTAAGTAGTGTTTGTGCAAAAGTCATACACAAGTGTATAGAGTCGTAAATAATCTGATCTTGATATATTATTCGAATAAATTTTTTCTATACCTTCTTTCAAATCCCGCCACATGCATTCCAAATTGCTGTCGTTTTTAGGTGATGACATTTTTAAAACTTGCCTTTACACATACAAAGTCGACTACAGTCACAAATTTAAAAACTAGAATAAAGTTGAGTAATTACCATGATAATTTAGAAAAAGATAAAAACTATTTCATGAAGTATGGAACATCACATAAAGAACGATTTAAAATTTCAAAATATTTATATTGCTTTGGAGAGCTTTAACTCCACTTCTGTGATGAAAAACTGTAACAATCGAAAAGGAAAAGTTACGGTTAAAGAGAGAAATCATTAAAGCGAAACATTATGATAATTTTTGAATTTTGATTTTTTTTGAAAATAAATTAAAGAAATTCAAAAAAATAAAACATTCAAAAAATAATTAAAATACTTCTACATATTATTTCATTTCTTTTCAATTTTTCTATGTTTTTTTTATTTGTGATTCCAATTTCATAATGGACAAATTCATAAAATAAATACAATTATTTCAGAAATTAAATCGGCAACATTATTTTTCTTTGAAGAAAGCTAAACAAAACATTGAAATCCATGATTATTGTAAACTAACATTGTGCGAGAAATTGGAAGAATATTCAAAATTGTTTCATCTTTAAATGTTGAATGAATCTTAAAAACTATTCATCATAAATAGCATGGCGTTTGTTGACGGTACGTCAGCTAAAAACAATGAATTTTTAAATCGGCTGGAAGTTGATGTAGAAGAAGGTAAGTTTATTAATAAATGAACTCGAAAATGTGTTTATTGTCGCATTTATGTATACAGTGGCTCAATAGTTTATAATAAAATTTTATTTTGCTTTATAAATCTGAATTTCAATATAAAAAACGCATTATCTAGAAATGCAAACGTTTTTGTTTTTAATACATAACAATTGATACAATTTAAAGTAAAAATAAAGAACAATCAACAAAAAACTTTAAATTAAAAAGTTTGGAAGCATTTTAAATAGACATGCAGATTTTGATCTCAAAATGTGAAAGTACACCAACAAAATTTTTGTAATATCACACACACACACACAAACCTGTCAGTGTTTAGTTGCATGTCTTTTGGCTTCTATATTTGCCATTAAACATCATGTTGAAATTTGACAAACTGATGGTTTGTATCTGAAGATAATTTTACTCATTCTTCTTGAAACACTTATTTTAAATGGAATTTGTTTCTGATTTTATGTGTTTGGACCATCGTTTCGTGTGTGGCTCACAGGCATTCAAAAATATTGATGTTGAAGGACTGTGGTAGTATGTGTAACTGCTGTGTGCAACATAAAACACACCACATTTTGACACTATTTGCAATGTGTTTGGTTTTGCTGTACTTATGAAGTTTCTATATAAAATCAAATTGTTTCCATTTTCCTTCAGGTTGTTGAGAAGTTTATTCTGGTAAATCATCTTGTTCATAATGCCATCTATAAAGACTAGATTTCTTTGAAAACTAGAAGTTCAAACAATGATGGAGTCACCACTATGTTTAACTTTAGGATGTAAATGTCTTGTATCCAAAGCAGTATTGGGCTTTCTCCATATAATGTAACAAATGTCACTGCCAAAAATGTTGAATTTTCTTTCATGACTAAATATAATTTTTTTTCTAACTGTTATTGGTCTTCATTTGCTGAGCTTTGTAAACTTCAAATGCATTTTCTGAATCTGAAGGCTGTTGAACAGTTTCTCTATAGCAATTTGTCTATTATATCCAGCTTGTCTATAGCACAGTTATATTTTGTGCAGTTTACACTTCTCCCTATGATTTGATAATTTTTTGCATCTAGCTGGATGAACCATATGATTGCCACATTCTAAAGGAAAATGCTGAAAATTAGGGTTTAGATGGTAATTTCATTTTCCTTTAGACCAATGACCATGGACACACTGCACATAATGCCAAAATTTTAAACATTTCTCTTTGCATTTCTCCGAAGTCCTTTGCATTTTAAACAAAAGTTTCGTACATATATACAGTCCACTGGCATCTATATCATTGAATATCTGTGGGCCACACAGTCAACTGTTTAAATAATCGTAAATATCAGAACCTGGTGGGGGCATGCAGGATGATTGTCCCGGGCTCCCAAATTGAATAAAAAGTTTATTTTACATTTTCTTCTTCAATAATGAAATTTGTTTCTTTGTTACTAAAGTAAGGAAACAGAGGGGAGGGAACAAAAAAATTTTGCCCCATCCCCCAGTTAGGCTAAATTGGGCCTTGGTAAAGATTGTAGTTGCAGGTGCATTGAGGAGTGTTATGTGGGTCACACTCGAAACAACAGTCCATAAACATAAAATTAAAACAAATGTTGCTAGAAGAATAGGGTAAAATATCTTCAGATACCACTCGTATTTTGGTTGATCAGTGCCACAGCATTTAGTGGCAATTATTAAAACCAGAATACTTGTAACTAAATATTTACACTTTTTTTTCTCTCTGAGATGTTAAAAAAATTCTGTTGCCTTTTTTTTACAGTCTTTTGTTGTTTGTGCAGTTGACTCAGTAATTTGGCTCTGCACTGATTGAGTTTGTCTGATAGTATGGTGGATGATGGAAGAATGGTTGTTCCAAAAGAATGAATAGGAAGTATTAAAAGGAAAGCAAAACAATAGGCTGCTCCTTCCATCTGTTTTTTAAATATAACTTTTGATAATCTAATTGTTCTGTGATCTGGTATCTGTTGGGTTACTGTGACTATTGTATTGATGTCAGATGAGCTCATTTCTTTATAATTGGCTTAATACACAAAACAAATTTTTATCCTTCATGTCCATTAAACTTAGTATACCTGAAAGTAAGAAAAGGAGCAGATCTTAAAATTGATGTTTGATTACTTGATAGGAAAAGGAAAAATCTAATGTATTAAAAAAATCAAAATTATATAAAAGATAATTTAGCCAGAAATTATCTTAATTTTTTTAAATGTGTTCTTTATTATTTATTTTAATTATTTATTTTTTTTAGGAGATTTCATTGATCATTGGGACTCTGGAGAGCTTCTTTTTTTAGCTTCATCAGTCTTGAGAAGTGATAGAAACTGGTAGGTGAATTTTATAGTGTTATTAGAAAAAATTGTTGAGATAATTGTTAAAATTTATTTTTATGACTGAAATTGAATTTTTGTTTCATTAATTCTCTTTTCTTTATCTTCCTATTTATTGATAACTATGAAACTTTTAAAATTAAAATATCGTTTAACAAAATTTTATAATCGATTGAAGAACAGTGTACTAGCACATAGAGTCAGTAATCTTAGAATAGAATATGATGGTTTGATGTGATAATTTAATAAATATTTTATGTAATATATCAAATATTGTAAAGAAATAACTTCTAATTCCATATTTTTCCTTTTGTTTATTGATGACATTTGAAATTTCTATCTATCAAAATTAAAATGTTTCTTTATGAATCTGAACTGTTTAAGACCCATAGTATCAATAATCTTAAAATGAAATGTTATAAAATAATATGAAGATGCAATTATATTAATTTTTTACATATTTGAGATTCAGAGGGTATATGATATCGATAAGAAAATCAAATCTCAATTTCAAATTTCTTGCTGTCTAAATTTGCTTTATATTCTCTTGCTTAAAATAAAAAAAATAAAAAACTCTTTTAAATTAAATTATCTGATTTATTTTTAAAAATTAGATTATTTAACTATCGAATCTAAAATTATCTAAAAATAAAATTATCTTTTTATTATGAACTCTTCTCATATCTGTTACTTGAAATAAAATAGACTACATTTAATTATTGTGTCTGAATGTGCACAAACAGAGAAGCAGTATACTCTTTTAACCCTCTATGGGGCAAAGGTCGCAAAAAAAGACACAAGCTCTAAAATTTTCTATTAAAAAAAATATTGGTTTTAAAATCATAAAAATTTCTGAAAAGAAGCGTATAGTCTCCTTTTAAGAAATAATGAGGAACAATTTTCTTTTCTTTTATGGATTTATTTATTTATTTTTGTTTAAAATATCTGATTTTTTTGCTTAAAAGTTGAGAAATTGAGCTATTAAGAAATAAAAATTTATCAAAATCAGTTATTCATTTTCCTACAATATCTATGAGATTTAAAGGTATAATTTTGTTTAATCTTCAAATTAATTTAAGAAAGAACTAAATTGGCTGATCCAAAGGTGCCCTCGTTTGAGGAAACCGTCCATCTAGAACATCTCTTTCATTGTTCACTTCCAATCTGTGCTGCTGCTGCTTCCCTTCTTGAGAAGGATATAATATGATATCTTTCCCAGAAGAATGTGATGATGATTCTTGTGAAATGTATAATGTTTTTTGTTCGGGGAAGGGTTGTTTATCTATCATGGGATTTTGTTGGGGGGGGGGGGCATGTTTGAATCAGAAACATTTTCCATTTCAGATTTGCTTTTCTCTCTACATCATTAATTATGTTTCACACTCATGTTCTACCTTAATGTAAATATTTGGTTTTATGCAGCTATATATATATTTTTATTTAAAGGAGAAACTACTAAAAAAAATTCTTATTATGGAGTTTGACCAATGCATCACTTTTTCAATCATCATTCTCAATATTTATAATTTTCTTGGTCAGATTAAATAAATATAAATAGCAAAATTCTTTTCTATTAATTTTTTTTTAAATCTGAAAATGCTGCATTGCAGTATGACATTGTTTTGTCATCAATTCCTTGGCAATTTTGCCAAATCTCATGATAGTAGCAATCCTGAAATTCTTTCACTCAATTTTATTAGGTTTCAAATAAAATTTTCTAAATTGCTCAAAATGGTGAATTAGTATTGTGTGAAATTTTATGCTTTCTATTCCAACCATTATTTTTTGCTGCTTATATAAATATCAAATGCCAAAGTTTTGATCATGCTATTATTCTACATTTTCAAAAATTATGTGTCCATCTAAATTTTTTTCTTTAATAGCTGGAAAGATTGATTATTCCTACACAGATTTTTATTGATAATTTTTTTAAGTTGATATAATTTTGATAAGTTTTTTAAGTTGATATAATTTCATTTTTATGTTTATGCAATTATCAAAAAGACATTATTTATTTTACAACAGAAAACACTGTACAAATACAGACATAAATATTAAATTACATTTTTAATATTTTAAAAATTCTAATAAAAACCCAGTATTTTTATAAAATAAAATTAAATATACTGTACTTGCAAAGTACACAGATTTGCATATGCATATATGTATAAAGGTGTTACTTATTTTGGGTTAAGGTGCTTAAAAAGTACTTAATTTTTTGAGCAATTTTTCACCATGTTCCCTGAATCTACCACTGTCAGTTTTTCAATAATATTGCTAGGTACTTGTCAATTGTAATAGCAACCAAAAAGCAGCAGCAACAATTAAAAAAAAAAAATGTCAATTTGTTGTTTTCAATTGGAAGTGTGATTTGCATGTGATTTAATCTATATTTATAATATATAAATTTATGCACTCAAATGTTTTTTTTTTAAATTTGCAATTATTCCCCCCCCCCTAAGCAATGCTTGTCCATTTGAATGGAAACTATTAAGTATTGCTTATATACACATAAATAGTAAAGCGTTATTTCAAAAATACTTTCTTTGGACTATGAGAGTTTAAAAATGTATAGATGTACTAACATAATTTTTTTTAATCTGATTTTTTTTAGTTGTGATATTTGTTCCCCTTATATAGGAAAGCATACAATGGAAGTTATAGAAGAATATCAAATATATTTCGGTAATAGATCACGACAACTAAATAATTACAATGTTATCATTATATAAATAGAGGGGGGGGGTATTTACATGTGAATTTTTTTTAAATTTAAATTTAAGCAAAGTGGTGTAAAGGTTTAGATTCTTTAACCTAAGCATATTAAAAAATTCTTTTTAAAAAGAATTTTTTTCCATATATTATGTTTGAAAAATTACATTATCAGTTTCTTTATACATATATAGATATATATATCCTTTCTCTTACATTTTTTTTTGACATTAAATATGTTGAGTAATGTGATAGTTCTAAATAAGTATATTTTATTTTTTAATGGAGTTTTTCCCTTCTTATAGGGCTTCAGTAGCAAGATCTATCAAGCCATATGGTGAACAAACACGCCCATCTGATTGGTATACTCCAAAGGTAATTTGGTTAATTTTTTACTTGAGAAAATATCATAAAAATTTCCATTTGAGTAATTGAGAAGATTTGTATATATGAGCTTCTCATTCATTTTTCTTTGTTAAAATCTCTTCCTTAGCTTTCTTGTTAAATTAGATTCATAAAAAGCATTGTTAGAAGTATGAAAAGGGTTAATTCATTAACTTTGGGAAAACCCTATCTTCTAGTTTTCAAAATAGCACTTAAAAAAATTTGCCAGCTTACATGTTAATATACATTAATTTTACTATTCACATTCCTTAAAAAAATTGTATAGATTTCTTCTTCTTCTTCTTCTTCTTCTTTTTTTTTTTGTCATATTTAGAGCTTTTGAAAACTGCTTTTCTTAATTAGTTTTTAAAAAATAAGCAAAATATTCATCCATTATTTCTTGGGAAATAAAATAAAATCAGTTTGATATTCGGCTTAACCTTCAGAATTTCACAATTAGTAAAGGTGTTTTGTTTTAAAATGCTGCCAATCAGCAATCCAGTGGCTGAAGATAATGCTTTTTCTCCTTTCTTTGTATCTTAATAGTTCTTGTATGCAGAACTGAAAAGATCTTTGTTATGTTTCAAGAGTTATTATTTGTATAACTTTTGATCAAAGATTTTAACTTTTTCTGAGAAATGATTTTGGACAATAGGATTATCAAAAAGTTCTCCTATGGGCCTACAAAATGCTCTTACTTAATTTTGTTAAGTTTTCTTCATACATTGTGTACTTTATTTAAATGTCTGGCTGATTTCATGTGTATAATTTTATGTTTAAGTAAATGCTCAACAAATCTTTCCTGAAAAAATGAGTGTCTTATGCAGTTGCATTACAATTGATTTTGGAATGGAGAGGAAGGGATATGGTTGAATCCTGGAATTTAATTTCCATTTTCATGCGGACATTTCACAGCTGGAGATATTTTATAGAAATTTCTTAATTCTGCATAAAAATTGATTTAGAAAAGGGATTTATCTATGTCATTGGATGCCTTAGTAACATTTTTTTTAAAAAAAATAAATGATGAAATGAAAAAAGAATTTTCAATATTTTAAATAAATAAGGTTTTATAGTTTGGATGGTACTAACAATTCAATTCAATGTGGTAAAATTATACCATATAAATTGCTATTTTTTATTTAATATATGTTATTTATTGAAAGAGAGCTACATTGAATTTTCCAAACATTTTTGCAAAAGCACGTGGCTAAAGCACATATGTTGCCGATGGAACAATCAAAATAACCATTTAATATTACATGTTGAGGACATTGAAAAAGACAATTTTTCTATAATAAAACCTGACATTTAGCATTAAGCATAATTATGCTACTCTTTTCTGCTTGAAAGACTATGTTTTTTAATATTTTTTGTATGTTATATATATATAATTGATTTCTGAAAATTTTCTATGTTATAAAAAAAAAGTGTTCTTGCAAGTTTAAGTATTACAAATGGCATTCCCAAGTTTGATTTTAAAGCCAAAAGTTTTTCTTGCCAATATCAACAAAGTTTGTATGGGATATAAAAACAGAAGATTCTGAATAATAGTAACAATAAACAGTTAAGAGATTTGAAACATAAATGTCAAAAGTGTTTCAATTACAGAATTTTGGATAAGTTTCCTTTCCACTATATAGTTTAAGGATTTTGAGTTCTTTATATCTAGAAAACATGGCCTAACAAACCTATTCATGATGAAAGTGGTTCTTCTAGCAAATAATGTAATATATAATGTAAGATGCCTAATAGCTTAATATCCTATTTTGTTTCAATGGTCCATAGGCAAATGTATACCAAGTTTATATTACGGTGAAAGAATCAAAGGTGTTGAAAGAAAATTGCTAATTTCTTAAAATCTTTATTTTTAAATACTTTTATAATAAATGTGTTTAAGAAATTATAATTTTTTAAATTTTATATTAATGTAATTTTTTTACAAAAAAAATGTCAAACTTAATATTTTAATTTTTGTGATTTCTGCTGTAAGTAAGGAATTTAGTGGACATTTTTAAAGATTATGTAACAAAATATTATAAATAATTTCAATCTAAAATTAAATTTAACATTATTGCTTTATTAATGTCACCAAACTGTGTAAAATCTTGCACCTTTCTTATTTTTATTTAAATGTCATGTTTATTAATCCATTTTTCACTTCTTCATGTGCTGTGATTCTTTAATTTAGTTTTGAATTAATTTATTTAATCTTACACTCTACATTTAGATTTTGTATATTCAAAATAATGTTTAAAAAAATCATATGAGTGGAAATTCCTAACATTCATTAAAAATTTCATTTTTTTTAAATATCAAATATTATATAATGGCAGTAACTAAAAAATTCTGTTTCTTTTTATCTATTTATAAAAGGTTATATATATATATATATATTTGGCATTATATTATTTCTAATTTTTAAAATGGTTATTTGTATAATTTTTATAGAACTGTGCTCTTCAATACCAAAAATTACTCAATGACATTGAAGAAGATGCAAAGTAAGTTGCATAGTATAATATTTCCTTATAATATTACTTTTTTTTATAGAAGTAACTTTAAAAGCATTTAATATTTTTTTTCTTTTAAGGCAAAAGACATTACCTAGAATTGAAAGAGAAACCTCAGAGGTGATGCTTGTAAAAAGCCTTACAGAGAAGAGATTGAATGAACTAGAATGGATGAACCAGCAGACTAAAGCTGCTGCTAAGTAACTATAATATTCAGCATGAACTTTTTTAATACATATAACCTTCTTACAATTGGCTTATTTTATCATCCTGTATCAAATGATAGTAAATGAATTAGAAGTAGACAGATTAGAAGAATGCATGATATTTTGAATATTTATAATGATGGAAAATTAATGTTGTATTAGTTAAAATTGAAAAGATATAAACATTCGTATTCCAAATTGATCATTTTATATCAAAACTGAACAGTAGAAGCTTTTTGAAATTTCTACATCAGTTGAATTTTATTATATTAAATTTTAGGGTAGTATATCTGCAATAAGGAATGAATCATGTGATGAATCAAAGATTTATATATGTCTTTAAGGAAACAACAGTATCATAAAGGTGTACTTAGAAATTTTTTGACTGAAATCATCTTAATTTCAGTGCATTAAAATAAAAAAGAAAACAATTGCATAAATATATGCATAACTTATTTGAATTATGTCTTGAATATCTTTCATAATTAAATTCATAATAATTTGCTTCAAATTATGATGATCATAAACTTTTCTGTTACTAATAATAGAAATAAGAAAAGAATGACTTAGAATATAGGATATAAATTAATTTGAAATTATATCTAATTAATTACTTTCTAAATTTACAAAATAGAAAGTAATGAAATTTCAAAATGTTTAATCCAATACACAAAAAATAGGTTTTGTAAATATATTATGTTAATCGCCTTTTGTGAGCAACTAATTCACCAGATATGTATTGGTTATTTAAATCATTTAGATATGTTTTCATGTCCATGATTTCATGCATGTGAGCTGTTTGTTGTGTTCATGAAACTTTTTAATTGAGATCCATTTCATGACCTATTAATTCTATTAAGAATGTAAATGATTACTTTATCTTTTAAATTTGTAATTTCATTTTTTTTTCTTATTTTGCAAATTTTGCTGATATTAAACAAAATTCTTTTTCTTTAGCTTTCAATTATGGAAAAAAAAGCCTAGTTAATTATTAGATAACATGGTAAAAATAGTTTAAATTTCAAGAACAGTGCATTTTGTTATGGAGAATTAGAAGGAGGGGGGGGGTCAAAATTGTAGAAAATTTTATATGATTATTGATATAATTAAAAGGACAATTTCCTGAATTTTGAAACGATGAGCATTTTTTTAACAATAATTTATAGCTTTGGTAATTGTAAAAATGGGGGGAAATCAGTCTAATTTTAATTTATTAAAAATTTTAAAAAATTATGCTAAGATTCACATTTTCATTTTCCAAAGTTTATGTTTGTTCCAAATTTAGTAATTTAAGTTAAATCATCTGGCTTGTAGAATGTCAGCCTTCATATCCTACCAGCCAGATGGTTATTAGTAGAGATAAGGAAGGATAAAAATTTATCTGATGCAAAATTTTCCCATTAATTAGCTATATCTACAACTTCAGTTAGAGACTGTTTCAAAAGTGATGCAAATTCTGTACACAGTTTTTTAAATATGATTACAGATGTATCTAAAACTATAATAAAGCAATTTATATGAACAGTACTATAGTATTAGTCAATCAAATAAAAAAATGTGCTCTTAATAAAATCAAATTCTCAATATAAGTTCTATATTGTATTTCATAATTAGAACTATAATTTTTCTTCTTTAAAATCTTTGAAAAAAATTATTTATTTTGTACTGGGCCAAAAAGCTGTAAAATATTTATTATTAAATTATTTAAAAAAATTTAAAAACACAGTTATGAGATTGTATTTGTATTATGAGGATTAAAATGTAAATTCATATAAAAAATGTCTGGAATTTTTATTTTACAGCATAACAAAAACATATTTAGAAATGGTAGAAAGTGGAGATTTTGATGAAAACTTAGATGACATTTTGAAACAAATAGAGGAGTAAGTATAAAATATTTTTTTATAATTAAAAATTATAA
Organism: Argiope argentata; assembly: GCA_026289955.1. Taxonomy (NCBI): domain Eukaryota; kingdom Metazoa; phylum Arthropoda; class Arachnida; order Araneae; family Araneidae; genus Argiope; species Argiope argentata. The sequence goes on from JAOUZG010041912.1 coordinate 2,619,968, forward strand.
ATAAATTGGGAAATTAAATAAAAAAAATTTTTTAAAAATAATTCTAATTAAAAAAATGTAGAATAAAAATATTTTTTTTCCAAAAAAAAAGTTATTTTGATTGGATATTTTGTTTTTTTATTTATTTTTGCCTAATACATTACATTCATATAAGTTCACTTAGTTGTACTGAAAAATGTGAATGTAAAGTAATTAATTTGGGAAAGAAATTATTAAAACAATATTAATAAAAATATAACTTCAGTTTTTTTATATTTAGGCGTAATAAATAATTTTATACTCTTTTTTTTTTGCTGTTAACACTAAATTATATGCTGAAGTAATATATCATCTGTCATGTATATATTAAGAGTTCATAATTAATCTGAATATATATTTTTGAATCATCTTCTGCCGGACTAATTCCAACTTAACGGAATAAAAAAATTTAAAAAAAAAACACTTCTAGAATATAGTCTTCTTTTTCCTCATGAAAGTCGTAAAATATATTCAATAAAAGTTTTCAAATTATAAAAATTGTTGTATTCTTCTATTTAATACATTAAAATTATATATGTAAGATTTCAAGAATTTGCTTTTGTCTAGTTTTACCCTCCATTTGAGTCATCAATAAACAAATTCTCACTAAACATATTTGTGAAACAATTTAAATTATAACTACATAATATTTAAGACTAATTCAGTTGAAAAAAAATGTGTGTTGCTTACTAGTTACTAAATTGGGTTACATATTTCTCAGAAAAGTGTATTTATATGGCTTAATTGTCTACCTCAATATTTGCTACAGGGGTTCATTAATGGTAAGACAATTTAAGGAAGAATGTAATATGGTAATTTTATGATGGAATTTTAATTATATGTTAGACAAAATAATTTAAGAGGGGATGCAAATTTCTTGTATTCCTTTTCCTCTTAAAAGAACTGTAGTCTTTTTAAATGGACTAGAATAGCATTTATTTCTTTTAATAACTGATATTAATATTGAATTACTTATGATTTTGTTTTATTCTAAAGATTTCAAAATTAATCATAAATTATTTCCTAGAGATTCCTGCATTAAGTAAGATTATTTCAAAGTTTCTTTATGCACATATATATAATATAGCCTGGTGTTTAGTCATGCTTATGGGGGAGGGGATTCATTTCTAATGGGTGTAAAGTTATTCACTGAAAATTTTGTTTTGAAATCAAATATGTATGCATATTGAACATTTATATTATGTTTAATAATTCAAATTCTTATTTTCTTAAAATTTTATGTAATTATAAATGGAGCATTCAATAATCAATAAAAATAAGTGTAATATAAAAAAAAATTATAGATTTTTTTTCCTTCCAGTTTTTACTTAATTCACACTCTGAAATGTTTTGATTGTTTTAATACAATCAATGACAGAACACTATTTTAGTCAACTTTAGTATGCTACGGTATTTAATTGTCATGAAAAAGGTTCAAATTTTAGAAAAGGTGTTTTTTTTTTCCAGTATACAGAAAATTTTTGGATGAAATGCTCCTGCTTTCTTATTTTTGTTTTGGTTCTAGCCTAGAAGTCATAAATTCTGACTTATTTATGACTTCATGAATATAATTCTGTTATTTGTAAAAACTTTGACTACTTAAAACATATTTCATTCCTTAGTAAAAAATATATATGATGTTTCTTTTGTAATTTTTTTAAGGTAAGAAAACAAGAAGAAATTTACTTTTTACTGTTAAGCAGGAAGAAGTTTATTCTTTTCATTTCAGCCATATTGAATCATATTTGTTGTGTCTTATATACTAATCAGATACAAAATAATTTTTCATGCTAATCTTCTACATCAATATAAACAATTTCAAAAATATTGTGTCTATCTAAATAAAATTTATTAATTTTAAGAAATGGTGGAAAAGTAAACTGATCTTTATTTTTAATCTATAAAAGTTGATTTAATTTTTTTGCATTGTTATCCCCCCCCCCTATTTAGGACTATTTCCATATTTTTAACGAATCCAAGCATGCATATTTTTGCAATAGAAGATATGCAAAAACAGAAATAAATATCAACATTTAAAGAATAAGCATTTAAAATTAAGTTTCAAGAATGTTTTTAATGAAAACTGTACATTATTATAAACTACTACTTATAAATTACATAATTTACAGATGTTTAAGGTACTTAAAAGTATTTAATTTTTGCCGCTGTTTCTCACAATGCTTCTTGATAATGAAATGGAAACATATGCTGTAGAAAAAAAATAAATTAGTTTTTTTTTTCAATAATTACTGGTAATTCTGCAACTTTATAATCTTGATGGATGTGTCTCAATCAATCAATTTGTGAAATTTGTCTTTTCTAGAGAGGAAAAAAATGAAGAAGAAAAGTATAATGAATACCTCATGAAAAGAGAAAACTTAAATGCTTCCAAGAGACTGAATAAGAGTCGTGTAATCAAGAGCAAAGCAAAAGCCAAAATTGTAGAACCTAAGAAAAGATCTGGTTTTTCAGAGAGTACTGAAGAATCCCTACAAATTAAAGAAGAGGATGAGATATTAAAGAATATTAAAAAAGAGGTGAGAGGTGTTATCTTCATTAATTTTGTACATAATTATGTAAAGTAATATTAATTTAAAATAATATTAGGCTTATGTGCATTTTGTTGATCATCATGGGAGGGAATATTCTACTGTATTAGAAAAATATATTATAAACTCTTATTTATAAACTTTTTATATTATCAGTTTTTACTATTAGCAAATAAATAAAAAAATATATATAATTTACCTTTGTTCTGGTGGAAACATTTATTTGTTAATAATTATTATATAAATTAATTTTTAATTTTATTGATAATGCTTTTTTTTAGTGATTTGATTTTATTTTTTTTTTGCATTACTTAATAAAAAGAAAACAAAATAAAGAAACTATATTTTAAAAATATTAATTTTCTTTTCTTTCTTTCAACATATAATGAAGATTACTTCAGATGATGATTCCTCTACTTCTGTTAAGCCATGTATTGTGAAAACCGAAATGGATGCACCAATCACCTTAAATGCCCTTCTTGATTCTAAAGTAACTCTTCCATCTTCTGTTGCACCTTCGTCACCATTTTTAACTTCACTTTTACGTAACATTACTTCATCAGCTAATTCTCAGAGTGTTGCTTCACTTAGTTCATTAAAAGAGGTATGCATTTTTTAATTAGAAATATTAGATTATTATTTTAATTGTTTTAATGCAATACTGCTGATATGATATAAATCTTTAAAAAAATACCATATTTAATTTGCTTTTTTTGCAATTTTATGCAAATATCAAATCATATTTATTATGTTTTTAAAATTTTAATTTGGAAAAGTCTTGAGCATTAAGGCAACAGATTTTCCAATTTATGGAAACTGATCTTTTGATTGAAACCAATTTACGTGAAACCAATCAATCCTCCTACCTAATGTTTGTTCAATACAAAACAAAAATTAATACTGTAGTGATTTATTATCTTTAACCTATAAATGCATTTCAGATGTTAAAGTGCCATAATAGATTTACTAATGTTTTATTACTTTTCTTCATCCTTTATTTTTCCTAAATGCTTGCTTATTCCCTGCATATTTCACTTCCTTTGCACCTTCATATTTCATTTTCATTGGTCACCTTTCAATTTCATTGAATTGTTAACTTTCTTTTCATTAAATATTTTTCATAATTATATTTGATTTTCTTTCTTTACTTTACTAATATTAGTTGGAATTTATTCAGAGTATAACTTGACAAATAGAATGTGTAAAATTTTTGACAATGGGAGGCTTATAATCAGTACAACCGAAATGAAGCTGTAAAGCATAAAAAAGGGTATAAAAATCTGTATTTATAATTTTTCATTTTAGGTCTTTTCTTGCATCTAATTTTTTAGAAGACTAATTATTTTTTAATGTATGTATGCAATGAAAATTCTTTGTAAATTTCAGTTAATAATATTTAAGACATTGGAAATAAGTACCAGAAAGATATATATATTTTTTTCCGAAGATAAGTTAATATTGCTTGACTGTAATCAGATTTTTTTAGTTAAAATTTTAAGGATTTTTTTTAATATTATGATATTGCTCATCATTTTATTTTAGCATTACTTAATAATCTATTTTAACTTATAAATATTTTGCCAAAAATACACTACTGTACAAAATTATCGATTCAGAAGATTTTCACTTACTTTTCATTATTTAATTAAATTATACTTTAATTAAATGTACAATTACATTAAAGGAAAGTGGAGAAACATTTGTTTTTAGTATAATGCTTAGCTTTTAAGTAATAAAATTTTCTGGCAAGATTTTAAAAATTAACGTTTCTTGAAATCTAATCATATTCATTTAAAAATAAGTTTTTTAAAAAAATTATTATGAATATGCAATTAAATGTCACAAAAAAAGTAACTTTAAACACCTTTCCAACTGTGTGATTGATATCTGATTCTATGTTAATTAGTTACTTCATTTAAATCAATCCTGTTCTGATATTGATGTCAATCATTATAAGCTGTATGAATTGTTGTTCCTTAAGCTATTTCAGTAGGATTAAGATCAGAGCTGTTGATTGGCCATTAAATATCTATACTCTAGCAATTTTTTAGTACTTCTTTATTGAATGGACCGTTGTTTTATCCTGTTTTAATTTGTAATTTTTATTTATTTATTATTTGTCTTATGTTAAGAAAAGCTTTAGGTCCCCCCCCCCCTCGCTTTTAAGAAAGTGATTCCTTCTCAATACTAAGAAACCATCACAGAAACTTGATTACATTTTTGTTGAAAATTGTCTCTTTTTTTGTAATATGAGGATCATGCTAATCTATTATAAATAGTTAAAGCCAGATAGATAATTGATATTGGAAATTTTTATCATGTGATCAAATTGTTTAGTTCTATTTTGTTGTCCCTGTGACATGTATTCTGAACTTTGGCATCTGTGTATTAAACTGTAAACTTGTGTTTAATTTATATTTTGTTCTAAGGATTTGAAACAGGGGATAACAGCCATTGTTGCTATAAATCCCGATGCCTTACTTCATTCAAATTCAAACTATAAACTTCAGCTCATCCAATTATTTATTTATTATTTTTTATTACATGTTTTAAATATTTGGATAAACCTGTTTTAGATGTTTATTATTTTTTATTACATGTTTTAAATATTTGGATAAACCTGTTTTAGATTTTAAAAAATTCACATTTAGCTTTAAATACTTTCAGAATTTGTCCGTACTAAATTTTGTACTATTGACTATAATCTTTCTATTATTTTCAAAATAGAAAATAGGCTGTAAATAGGTGAATTCTTCAGAGTATTTTTTTTACTACTTTTTGAAAAAAAAATTTTACACATTTTTGAAAAAATGGAATAGATTTGGAATTTTCGTAAACTAACATTTTATATCTCAATATAATGAATAACTTTGATGTAAAAAAATGCAAAGCTTCTAAACCAGAGGATAAAAAAGTTAATAATTAAATAATCCTAATGGAAAAAACTGTGTAGATTATATACTAATTTATATATATTCTTTTTTTATCATACAACACTTTTCGTAAAGGGTAAAAAAAATGTTAGCCAATAGCAGCAGCATTATTTATCTTAATATATTATTTATGCTAATAGAACTGGAATTTCAAACCTCAGAATCTAATTTTTTAATTAGTGTTATTATTTAATACTTTTTTTTTCTGAAAAATGTGAAATGTAACTTTAACTAATGATAATATTAAGTACTTTTTAATCATAAATTTATCTTATTTGAACAAAATTGATCTAGAATTTTATACCTTTTATTTTGTATTTTATCCTTATATTTCAAGTAATGGTAAATTTTTAAGCTATGCATTTACTTATTAATATTATTTTTTAAAAATGTATTAAAAGGAAATTATACCAAATCTTAAACATCCTCCCACTTGTGTAGTGTGGATGTTTAGAGAGGGAGTGCCAGCTCAGGCAGTGCCCTTGTCACACAGTTCAAAATTATAAGGTCTGTTTCAATATATCCTTAGTGTTGCTTTAAAAAACAGACTGTTAATATAATCAAACAATATACCAAATTATAATTAAATTAAAATGTGATATCATGATTTTATAATTTTTTCCAACAGTATAGCAGCAGATGTTTAATGTACTTTAAATTTTTCTTCTTCTTCTCTCTCTTTTTACTGGTTTTACATTTTTCTTTATTTTATTGAGGTGTTGAATGCTTTTTCACCCCTTTTTTTTCTCTCTTTCAATGTTTTTGCATTTTTCCTTTCCCAATTAACCATTAAAGTTTTAAGAAATCTACATTCAATGTATCAAATCCAGTTTATATTAAATCAAGGAGTAAACAAAATAAAAAGTTTTTTTTTTAATATACCTTATGATGTATTTTAAACATAAAGTTTCTGTCACATATAGCATATTTCTTCCCTTTTGTAATTATTGTAATTTTGATGCTTATTTTTTCTAAAGTAACTGTTAATTTAAATAAGAAAAATATTAATAAGGTAATTGTCAAATTTTATAAAGTTTGCCTGTTTTAAGAATGACTTTTTTGTTGTTGTTGCTAATTTCTGATTTATCAAAACCAATTACTTAATATGATTAAAAATTGCTTGAATTAATTGAGGAATACCTTATACATATCATAATTTTTTTAAAGTCTACATTATTCTGATTAATCTCATAATTAATAAGAACAAAAAAAAATCTTTCTTAAATTTTAAAGTATTTTTCTCATTGACAAATATTACATTATTATTAAAAATAAGCAAATACTTTATTTAAAAAATTGTTTTCTTAATTATTTCCTTAACTCTTTAAGTTTTGATTTTTTAATTTGCATCACTTTAAAATGTAGATTCAAGAAATTGCTAAGCTAAACATGAAAGGAAAAAGCATTGAATAGAAAATAAGAATATTGAACATCTTGAAAGATCATATCTTATATCTTTACATATCTGATATCATTTATAATATCAATTTGAGATAAACATATTTAACTGTTTGTTCATCAAAATAATTGAAAAATATGCAGAATTTAAATTATTGCTATAATTTATATGATTAATACTTAACTGATTATATTTTATTGAATAATATTAAAGTACTTGGACTTACTGTTATAGCAGTTAAAAATCAATGCATATCAAATTTTAATCATTACTTCCTAATTGTGTCATACATTCACTTTACTCTAAATACTGTATTTAATCTTTCATCCGGAATAAAGAAATGTCTAAATGCATCAACTAATGTGCAATTCCTAATAATATAAGGACATTATTTTAAAACTTTTCAAAATATTTCTTTTTGTTGCACGTAGGTCATACAACTGTTCCTGTCTTTTTAACTCACTTAACCCATATTTCTTTTCCTATGCACTTCCATTTAACAAATATATGCTAAGCTTTCCTCCTCTACTCATACCTTGTTTTGAAAGGTAAAATCTGAAGGGCCATCTCAGCAGCTTGGCCAATCCTCTTGTGCAGAGAATACTAAAAAAATTGATGTCTTTCTCTCACCGGCAAAAATCCCTTCTACAGGCATCTCGCCTCTGCTAGCATCTCTGCTCAAATCTGCCACTGTTCCTCTATCAACACATGGCAATTGCATGGCTGCTACACTTTCTAAAGAGGTACTCAATGAGCTTTCTTGCTTTCCAGGGTCCTTGTTGAAACTTTTTCTCATATTAACAAACATACATAGCATTTTCTAGACACCTTAAACTACAGTACATCATTTTGACCTTCTGCTTGCACTTGAAGAAATTTTTCCTTAAGGCTTTTGTTTGTAATAATAATTTCCTCCTCATTTCTCTGTTTATGAGGATTTTGTTACTTTATACTTAAATATAAACCAAACTTTATATTTGAATATAACTTACAAGTACATACAAAATTCTGTTATATAAGGTTCTGAGAAATGTATAAACATCTACTGTGACATATTCATATTACTACAGGTAACTATAAAATGTTATCAACAGATGCATAAATTCTTTCATTTTTGTCTTTCGTGCAGTATTTACAAATTTATGGGAGATTGCTGCATTTTTCTGGATAATTTTGGGAAAATTGTATATATATATATATTTAATCTGTATTTTGCACATTATGCTTGCAGCTTGACATAAAGTTTTTGAGAAGTTTAATTTTGCTGGATATCATCTAATATGTTTATTTCCTTTGAATAATATTACAATTCATTCTAAAGAAAGTACATTCACAGCCATTTAAGTCAGAAACTAAAATGTTTAATTTTTTCTCTGCTCTGTTTTCTTATATGTACTTTTCTTTTTTCTTCCCGCACTGAAAACTATGCTTTCACTATAAAAACTATGCTTATAATAATAACAATGAAAACATAATATAGTTGTACAAATGTAATTTAGCATTTTGAAGCTTTGAAATATATATTATGTTTATATTGAAAATAACATTATGCTTCATCCAAAACGGCAGAAAAATGTATTGAAAATAATTAGAAGGTCTAAAAAATAAAAATTGTTTTTAAAATAAAATATTATATTCCTACCTGTGATCATATTGGGTACTACATTACTGGTACATCATCCTGTTTGATTATTGATGTGTAAGTTTTGATATCCTACAAATTCATATATCCTGGGAACATAGACTCTTGTAGGTTAAAAGATGTTGCCATCCAGATGAATTGCTATTCTGTTGGTGATATCTCAGATCAAATGTAATTTGCCCTGTATTGTACAATTCTCTGTTTTTGTAAGGTTTCTTTCCCTGCAGTGAGATCTCTGTATCTAATTCAGAAATACTCAATCGATAATAGTCCTCAGTTTAATTGGAAAATGGAATTTAAACAAATTATGAATTACTGTCAAAAAAATATATATTTCCAAATAAAAAAACTGAAAAATGTTGAAAGAAAATATTAACTATAACTTCTAACTGGCCTTGAAGTGAGACTGGAATGAATCACCATAATATCAATATGTAAAATAAGAGCTAGTTGGTAAGTTTATGATCCATAACTAACTTTTTTTATGCTTATCTTTAGTTTCACATAGATAAATCACTCATTTTGTACATGAAAAAATCTGACTAATTCTCATAATACCAAAATAAAAGTTGAGGTTTGCACTTCTTATAATGGAGCTCACCAAAAGGGCTTAGGTTATTTTTGATTCCATTCATTGTTATGGATAGTGATGGCCAATTATATATGCTAATGTATATTTTGTAAGTAAGATATTCTTGACAATCAAAATTAGGCAAAAATTGATTTATGTTTAAAAAAAAATGAAAGATTTAATCTGATAAAACTAGAATTGTTTCTTTTAAAATTATTTTTAAAAGTAATAAGGCAAAGTTAATGTCTTAAGGGAATATCTGGGTAAATTACTCATTTTTGTTTGTGCCTTTAATGAGCTTCCTTTTAAATAATTAACTATAGATATTCAATAAAAGCAGAAATGTATCACTGTAAATTATATAAGCTGTAGAGGATTATCTAGGTATTTAGTCACTAGTGTTATTGTTTATTGAAAGATTTTTACATACAGCTGCTTTTAAGAGAAAGTTGCACTATTTAATACTGAGTAGAATGAACAATCTGTTTAAGTTTTTTGCTTCTGAACCATATATATTTACATTTTTTTTAAACTTATTCAAAGGTTAGATGGACAAAACCAGCCTTTGAATATATATATTTTTAATTTTAACTTGTTGAAATTCCTATTTTGCTTAAATTAAAGGTGTCAATTGAAAATTTCTTTTGGATTACCCATATTTTAATATTTTTAAAGAAATGATCACATTAGTCTTAGCTATTTTTTTTCACTGTGTGGATATTAGCTACTTAAATCTTCTGTGATCCTCATTTAAGCTCAAAAATTATTAATGTATTTCTGGCCTTTTGAGATTAGTGGATACAAGAATATCTTTTTATATTACCTATATTTTTATGTTCCAATATTATGTTATAACATCTCAAGTGGTATGACTAACAAGGAAACACAACAAAGTCAAAACTGAAAACTTCAGGGTGTTTTTTTTTTTTTTTGTCCGTCTGTTTGTTTATTTTGTTTCCTCCGCATCATTATTGCCTGTAAAAAAAACTGAATAATCTATGGAATTATCAATAAAGAGCAAGAATGTCAAAATGTTTGTGCTGTAGTTTTAGTTACTTATATCCATATTCATTAAAAGCTAGTTTCCCTTTATATAGATTAATTTGCATGTTGTAATATGCAATTAGGAAAGAAAGGGCCAATGTTGAGATAGAAAAAAAATATTTATATAAATGGATTTTTTTCATAGAATATTAATTATCATTTTCATATCATTGTTTTTTATATAAAATTGTAATAATTTATAAAATCCCTTATTAATTCTTATCTAAAATTAATGTTTTAGATTAGTTTCAAATATGTCTAATTTGGCTTTTGTTTCAATCTTTTGTTATAAATGTTTTACAAAAAAAAAAACTTACATTTAATAATATAATACATGTTTTTAATATAACTTATATACTTATATATATTTGATTTTCATTAGTTGTAAATAAATTTATGATTGCTATGGTCACAAAGAAAAGAACCAATAAACCTATAATTCTCCAATTTTATGTTCTGTTAATTAAGCAGAGAAAAAGAGTAGTGTATTTATAGTGTAATATAGTTTAAGTGATAGTTATTGTTTCCTTTTTGTTTATTTGTTACAGTATGATTTTAACTGTGTCATATAATCCCTTTATGTTTTACCCAAATTGCAGTGTGATGTTCTTTAAAAAAATATTTCAATTTTTCATTTTCTGTGCTTCTTTGAAATCGAAAACATTGTTTTGTCATCCCTTATTAATTATTCATTTACTGTTCTTTATTAGTAAAGAATTCTTTTAATATTTTTTCATAGTATATATTATGTTCCCTGAAATTAAATATGATAAATTTATAAGCCATTAAAATTTTATATAACTGTTTTTTCTAAATTTTTAAAACTTTGCATTTCGAAAAAAAAGTCAGTTCCGATGGATGAATCTGATAATTCAAAAGGTGAGAGTGAGTTATCAATGAAATCAAGAGAGGCTTCGCCCAGATCTTCTGTCCCACAATCTCCTTATCCTACTCCTGCATCTTCACCATTATTAAATTCACTTCTAAAGAATTCTCCATCATCATCAACTTCCTTCCAGTTACCAACTGGAAAAGAAGTAAGTCATTTCAGTTAAAGTGCTGTATTTTTTAATCCTCTTAATGTTACATTTAAATTTAAAGCATTAGTAATTTTTATTACAATTGATAATTTTTATATAATATAATTTGGATATTAAAGTTTCATTTGTTAGCAGTGAGATAATATTTGGGATGCCTTGCCCACAAAAATTGTGCTCGTCTATTGATTATTATTATTTTTTGAAACATGACTTTGAAGGTCCAGTTAAACCTAAATAATATGTAAGAATTTTTTGAATTGATATAATTTAAGTATTACTAATAACTTAATAATAAATTGTTATACATGACAGACCTTGAAATAAAATATATCAAGAGTCAAATGACTATGAATAACAATGAAAAGTACGATTAGTTTTTTTAAAAAAATCATAATTACTATTGATGGAAACTCTAAATATTGAGATAAATCTTAGTGAACAAATACAATTATTCAAAAGTCTTCAGTTCATACGGCATTAAATTTATCTATAAAAATTTACAAATAATTCCGTTTAATAATATATGTAGCGCTCGCATATATACTTAGTTAAAGCACATTGCATGAAATAAGAAGCAAAATAATATGCAAAGATTTAAAATGAATGAAAATTAACTCATTATTAATCTGTCTATAATATATAAATTTGTTGTAATCTTAGTCAAAACAGTTTATATATATTTAAAAAAGGTATATATTTAAATGCAAATTTTTGTTCTTTAGGCATTGGAAATGTGATAAATTTATCTTTCTCAATTTTATTGATGTGAAAGTATTTATGATTTCATTGAAGTTAGTTTATATTCCAAAAAACAAAATTACTGTTTTTGCACTGAAGCTTTGAGGGAAAAAAATGTACACTTAGGTGAACTAAAATATCTTTTGCAGCTTGCAATTAATGTTGTCATCAAATTTATCAGCAGATCTGTCTTACTTAATTTAATTGTAAAGAAATAAATTTAATATGTTTTTAGGGTAAAAATATTTATTTATATTTGATTATTATATCTAAATAATTTAAAATCATTGTACAGATTTTTTTAAACTTATAATTTCTGACATATGCTCTTTTATTTCTTTTGAAAATCTCCTCCAGTTTTTCATATTCAGAAGTATTAGTCCTATTTACAAAACATCAATTATTCAAAATATTGTTGATCTTTTCTGAATCGAGATTTCAACGAATAAAAATAAAGGTGATCATTTGGGCTTATTTGCATCCAGTCTAGTGCTTTGATTTTACCCTGTTGATATTTTTAATAAGAAAAGCTGAAAACTTAATTTTGTTATGAGCATTATAAATATATTTTTCAAAATTCATAATTTAACTTTCAAGAAAGTAGTTATATGTTTTACTGTCTATAAGTTTACAAAACAAGTCTTTCTGAAATACTTAATGCAGTTACGAAGTGCTCATTGTTTTCTAGAGAATCAGAGCCAAGCTAATCTTTTTATATAAATTGAGCAGATTTAAAGTATCAGCATCTTGTTTTTTATGCAAAAATAAATAAATAAATAATCCAAGGTTATCTAATACGAGTTTTGTTATCATTTTTTCTTAGTAAATAAAATGACCATAAAATCTAAGTCACAAGTCTAAATACAACAACTAAGTCTTTCAAAGTCTAACAACTAAGTCTTTCAAATACAACAAATTAATTCCTTAACCCTTTTGTGAGCCTTGGGAAGATTATTTCCTATCTACATGATCTTACAAAATACACTTTTGGGAAATATAAAGGAACAAAATAACAATAAGAATAAATAAATAGAAGAGCCTGCTGCATGTGTACAGAATGTACTCTTGTGCACTGCAGCATTCTTCTCATCTTTTCTGGGCAAATAATTACCATTAAATTATTATCTTGTGACTGTAAATGGTTCCTTAGGAATATACTTCCCTCCCTTGAAAATTTAATAGGGTAAAATTAGGTAAAATAAAATATATTTCCTCATATTCTAATGTTTAACTCTTAATAAAACATAAAAAGTTGGGAAGAAATTCAAAAGAGAAATAAATAACCTATGAAAGGGTTAATTTTGCATCCAGGTCACATGCCTGCTTTATTTAGTTCTCTACAGATTCAGTTCTTTTTAGCAAACCTCTAATATTTTGCTATGCTATCATAATAATATTGGAGGAAGTTAATTCATTTATAAATATTATGTACATTTTTATTTTGCAGATAATAATAATTATTTCAGATAGCAATAATTTTACATTTGCATGAATAATTAAAAAACTTTACTAGCTCAAGAGCCATATATTTTATATTCAATTTAAAAAAGATAATATCCCAGTTGCTGTCTTGACAGCGTTCATCAATGATAAATATGAAAAAAAAAGGCCAAATTTTTTAGTACTTTACTCAAAGAAAGGGATTTTATTTATATTTCTAATGTTTAAAATATATCAATTCCAGAAAGAAATTTGATATAGTAATTGAATTTAATTATTTAAAAAGTTATTTAAATAGAAAACCTTTTAAATAATGAGGAAGTTGAATTACAAAATTTATAAAATCTTTTGAGATTAAATTACAAATACAGTGACCTTTATAATAAGTAAGCATGATAATTAATCAGTTAATTACTTTTTTATAATATGTTATTCTTTTCTATAGATTTCACCTAAGGAGGTGTCATCACCTCAACCATTTTTCAATCCTACCAGTGCATTGGCTTCTGCTGCTGCCCAACAACTTGCAGTAGCGACCTCTACAAATCCATTAAGTCATCAGTTTTTCCAACAACATGAAATGTCTGAAAGTTCTAAAAATAGTTTGCAGTCATCACCTGTAACTTCAGCTTCCCTCTCAGGTAAATTTTTATATATTTATTTATGCATTAATTTGAAGAAGGAAATTAGTGAATACTTTACAGATAAACTAAGATGCACGAAAATAGAACCAGAGCCTCTGCTATAATATTTATTTTTCTTTGTATAGAAAGATATCAGAATATTAAAAAAACACAGCATCCATCTATAATGAATAATTAAAAGAATGTTTATTAGTCATAGAATTAGATTGTGATATAATGCAAAAAGAAATCATCTAATTCAAAGTGTGATTGTCAGGGAATTGGATTATGTACTGCAATAAAATAATGGAAATTGTACAGTTTAGTGACTTTGTGCAGTAAAAATTTATAAAAATTATATAACTTAAATGTTTCTGGAATTTTTTAAAAATTCAAACAATAAATATAAAACTTTTTTTTTAAAATGAAATGAGGCTTGATTCATTCTACATTATTGATATAGTATTCTTCTTTAATTTGTCTTCACTGCAGAAAATACCCCAGTCTGTAATGTACTGTACATACTGTAATGTAAGTACAATGTAAATTTTAAATTTTGAAAATCAAAATTATCAGTCAGATTGATACCTTCCAAGAGTTTCATCATAAGTGATTTATGATGACATGTCAATTTTTCTGGTGTTTCATTGAATCAGATTTGTAGTTTATCACAGTTTCAGTGCATTGCATTTGACTTTAACAATACAGATTAAAATGTTCTAAATATGAAAAATAAACGAAAACTGATTTGTTGTTGATTACCTGTATAAACATGCAGATAAACATAAAAATATGTTAAAGAATTTTTTTTTCTCTTTTTGATGTTTTTTAAAAATAATGATAATAATTTTTAGAAACTGTGTTTAAGTATTGAATTTATGTCAGTAATGTGAGTCATGCTTCTGTATCCTCAGAATAATAAGGAACTGAATTGATGAAACTATGCAAATAGAGTTGTGATATATAACTTTCTATTTGAAGGGGAGGAATGATTTTTTTTCTTCCCTTCATAATTTAAAAAAAAATGAAGAAAAGAATGTTTTTAAGTAGAATAGTTAAGATGACGTAGTGTTCCATTACAT
Source organism: Argiope argentata (assembly GCA_026289955.1). Classification (NCBI taxonomy): domain Eukaryota; kingdom Metazoa; phylum Arthropoda; class Arachnida; order Araneae; family Araneidae; genus Argiope; species Argiope argentata. Next base: position 2,635,047 of record JAOUZG010041912.1, read on the forward strand.
AGAATATCTAACCACTCATTTCTCAAAATGTTAAATTATTATATGAATGAAAAAGATGTAGATTTAAAATTCAATTTTAAGTTAAGTTTTTTAAAAGTAATTGATGGCACTCTGTGTCAAGCAAATTCATGATTTTCAGCTATGGCTTACTATGTAAAAATCTTTTTTTTTTCCAAGGAATTTCATTTTTTTTTCTCATACAAAAAAAAGAGGAAAAATTTTGTACATGATTACGTTTACTATATTTTAAATTATTTTTTTCTAAAATTTTTAAAAGGGAAAGTATACATATAGTTATCAAATAAAAGTAGCTGTTTCTTTAGTTGGAATGCTGTGCTTATATAATTATATTACTGGTTTCAGTCCCCCCCCCAGCCAATGAAAATGAAGATAATTTATGGAATATTATGGAAGAAAGATTTCTTTTTTTAATCAGTCATTCTGATCATCTTTATTTAGAATTCCACAAAAATATTTTTACTCTCTATTTTAAGTTTCGCCACTGTTTATTTTATAATAAAATGAATAAATAATTCTAGAATTTTTTTTAAATAAATGTGTAGTTTTTAATTATATATATTGTGCTCAGATAGGGTATCTGAGCATGTTTCTTTGCGATCATCCTATTTGCTACATGGTTCTTAAATAATATTTGTTAGTTTGTTCATATTTCATTGTTCATTACAATGCAGTTTTTTAGAGTTTTAGTAGCACAGTGCTCTGTTGATGGAACAGCCACATAGTCAAAAAATCTTTATGAAATTTTACCTATATCTTTCTTTAGACCTAAAAAGGCTATTTATGAATTTTTTGTGGTTCAGTTTAAACTATATGGGTAGTCCATCACAAAATATAATATTTGATATAAATTTTTAATTTAATGTATATGGTTTCTTCATTTTATAATCTTATACAGTTACAATTTTATCTGCAGTTAAAACAACAGTATTTGTCTGTATTCTTTATTATTTTAAATCAGAATTTAATCATCAGGGAAAAAGAAATAATATAATGTTTGTATACAATGTATACAAGATACTACCAATCAATACCACAATTGTCTAGTATCCTTAATTCTTTTAAAATGAAGCTAATCTGTAAATCACATGGACTTGATGACTATTACATTTCATTTGCCATGCAGTTAATCATTTTGTTATTTACTTAAGAGAAGCACACACAAACAAATAATATTTTCAAAATTTGATAGAAAATTTTAAAACATTGAAAGCCTTGAAAATGAGAATTCTGTTTTATTCAATATCCTCGTTAAAATAGAAAAGAAATAAAAAATCCAAGCTTTATCTTGATGTAAAAATCTAGAAATTCCCATTGTCTGTTAGGTGATATGTTATTTAAGGAAAAATCACATAATTTTTTTATTAGTTTGGCCATTATTGATAATAAAAAAAAAACTTTAATTTTGAGTTTTCGGAGTCATAATGTTATAAATTTTCAATATTTAAAGTTTTTTCATAAATTGAAATGCTGTTTTTCCAGCTCCAACTTTGTCTAAACTTCTGGAAATGCCTCCAAGCACTCCTGGTAGATTACCTCCTCTTCCAGTTCTGGATCCACCTACTACTCCTATAACATCTACTCAACCAGTTTTAATGGAGCAACATCCATTAGCATCAAAAACCGCCACTGTTCAAATGGTCCAAATTGCAAAGAAATCTCTACCTGAGTCTCCTGTTAAGGAGTCGACAGTAAATAAAGAAACTACAGAGTCTAATTTTTCAGCTGATACTTCAGTTCTTCAGAAGAGTTTGCATTCTTATTCTCTTGCTGATAAACGGACTGTTACATCGATTAGCTTAAAAGAAAGCAGTATTTTCCCTTCTAATGAAAAAGATTCTGGAAAATCTATAAGCATTCCAGAGGATTCTTCTCAAGAAACTGATGCTTTATTTGAAGCAATGTTTGAGAGTATTAATCAACCTTTTGAAGATAAAAGTGAAAATGAAAGTTCTAAAGAAGATAAAATCAACACTACTCAAAGTAAGAAATACATTATCTTGCATATTTTAATTTCTCATCTTTTGTTGTATAGTTGTTTCTTTTATATATTCCAAAGCAATGTGAAAATTTATTGATAGTTTTGGTAGGCATGTATTTTTAATGTATTTATTTTAAGATAACCAGATATGTTGCATTTTTGGTTCTCATGATGTGTATGTTTTTAAGGTGACTTTTAAACTTTTTTTCTTGTTAAAAAATATGGTATTTTAGAGAAATCATACATGAAAATAATATAAATGGTATGATTTATATTGAATTAGGCTCTGAAGATCAACTTGATGTACCAGATGCTTCTCAGAAACAAACTAGTTCTGAAAATATTGAAAAAGACATGTCTAAGGAAGAGCTTACTATAGCAAAAAATCAGCTTGCTGCTCTCCAAGAAAGTGTAAAAACTAAAACAAGTTCTTCTGCTATAAATACTAGCCAAGAAGTACTGACTTCTAGCGAAACTCCTGTATGCGAATCTACCCCAATGAAAATTGGGGATGCACCTTCAGAAGAAGTGAGTACTGCTACGAAAATATTTTCTATCAACTTTTGTAAATTTTTAAGAAAGAAGATTTTAAATAAGTATTCATTTATAAGTTTTTGAGTTATAAAAATTGCTGATGTATGTGGGCCTAAAGCACATAAAATCCATTGAGGTCAAACCTGTGTTTGCTAATTTGATTATATATATTATAAATACTAGTGTCATTTTTTTTCTTTAAATCTTGACTCTGTATTTAAACATTTGTCTTAATTTTATAATCTATTACTCTGAAATAGAATGACAATTGAACTAAATCCAGTTTGAGGAAAAAATTTAGAAAATATGCACTCTGGAATGAAATTCAGAGTGAATATTTTCATGAATTTGGGTATTAAACAAGAATTTCAAAATATTCTTTTAATGGAATAAAAGGCTTAGTTTTAATTATCTATAGTATCAAGTCTGTGAGTTTTAAATTTGAAATTTAAACTCATTAAGTACCACCTTTTTTGCTTACCTTTATTTCTGTTTGAAGGAGAATATTAAAATAATCATTTATTACAAATTATTAGTATTATATATAACTTTCACCTGTGTTTTCTCTCATAGCAAACTTTTCTGAAACTTCATTGAAAAAGATGTTCTATTCAATCATAAATATGTTTAAATAGACAATCATACAAAATCTGGCAGTTTATATAAGCATGCAATAATCTATTGTAGGTTAGTGAAAGAAAATTTTATAAGAGCCGAGTTGTCAATAAAAAGGAAGATAATGCTGAAAAACGTATTGAGTCCGCATCATTATCCAATTCACCAAGGAAATCAAGTCTTATGAAAGTGGAACCAGAAAATCAGATAGCTTCAGTTCGAGAAAACGTTTCTTTATTAAAAGAGGTTGTAGAATCTTTTGATTCTATTTCAGAAAAACAGCAGGTGAAACTTTCCCCAATTTATCTGTTATTGTTTTCAAATCTCTTTTCTCTGATTAAACTTTTACTTCCATATTCTTTTATAATATCATTTATAAAACTCAATTGTAGTAAGTGAACATATTTTAATGCTTTATGAAGGTTTCTATTCATTGTGATTTACCTTTTGCAAAACTGGTGTTTTTTCTATAAAAGAATTAAAATTTTTAGAATTAATATTACTACATATATTGAAAGAAATTCCTATTTATTTACCTTTTTTTCTTCTTTACCTTCTTGCCTACTTTTTTTCAAATGCTATAAAGTTTAAGTTTCTCTTCTTGTCTTAAATTGTTACTGCTCCACATATTTTTGTTAATGTTTTATATATTAATATTTGTTGTGATTTTTTAAAATGTCTCTTAATTTTAGTCATTATGACTTACACCTTTCTAAAAATGAATCAATTTAACTTTATTTTGGAACTTTTTAAATTGTGAATAGTATCTAATCCGGTTTGCTTGATATTTCATTATAATTAGGATTTACAAGAATTTTGTTACTCGTGTGAAAGATGTCTTTTAAATGTAACTTGTGTTGGAATCTTTATTAATTTAAGATTAAATTGCAAAATTGGATAAAATGAAAAACAGTTGAAAACATTTCTTTATGATTATGCATTTCAGAAGTATCTAATTTAAACTCTAATAAAAATTTTAAAAAATTAATTCATTACTTTAAAGGATACTAGTATAAAGGAAAATGTGTATCTATATCTATTGATCTCTATTAGGCAGATTGCTTGATCTAGAACTATCGAAATTGACTCAGATAGAGTTTGGCGATCGAAGCGTTTTTTAAATTTTTAATTAATCATAAATTAAGCCAAATGTTTGCATTTTCCGTAACTACACAAAGCTGATTTTTACATCATTTAAAATTTTGCCTTTTGATTGACAATAACTTAATTACAATGTAATTTTTTCTAAAATTTAGACAAAAAGAATAATTTTCATAAATTTCAACTATTGATATGAAAATCAAATCATTTTCACTGTTTTCATCAAATATTAATTTTGAGTTGTGTTCTTTCGTTGTTGAAAATCAAAGAAAGATAATTCTGAATAATATCTGCAATGATTACCTTTGTAATGAAAAGCTAAAATTGGTCTTCTATTATACATGACAATATGAATGTATAATAGAAGAAACTGAAGTTTGCACTGTGATTTCTCTGTGCCCGAACTTCATATAAAAAATTCATGTACATTGTAAATATAATAGATGAAAGACTAACTAAATAACACAACTTTAATATTTATTGCAATATGATGTTTGAAAAGGCTTTGTTTTAAAAGCATTGAAAAGTTTATTGAACATTGAGTTTTGCATAAAAGATTTAATATAAATTAAATGTAACCAGTAAGCCTAGCGAAGCAGCCAAATGTGTCTAGTTATAAAAAAAAAATAATAATTAAAATATTTCTAAAAAAGGATGTTTGATAATTTGCATCCATTTCTGTTATAATTTAATCTGAGTGATTATTATAAACTGAAAGTTAAGGAAGACATAGTGCAGTTAACAGTTAAGCATTATTGCTGATATATCTCATCATCTTAAATTTGAAGTAATGTATTTTATTTCTTAACATACTATACTTTCCATTTTGCAAAGCAACATTATTACCAGTTCACTTATTGTTTAAGATATCATTTGATCTAGATTCCTAAAGCTCAGGTGAAGAATGAAAATTCTTGCTTTTACGGATTTGTATGTTAAGTTGTGCCATTTTGTGAAACATGAAAAGTCTTGATAATGGGAGATAAATTTTAACTACAATTTGATTCTATTCTATTTAGAAAGTGCAAATGGATACTATAATAAAGGGACATTAATATAAAATAGTAGGAATATTTATTATGTTAATTAATCATCACTTTACAATCTTTCAATGTTTTACCTTTAGGATTCAAAGTCAAGTAAATCAAGTGATTCTAAATCGCCCATTTCTAAAAAGCCTAGATTTTTTGAAAAGAGTTCACCAGACAAAGTTGACTTGAGTGAAAATGAAACTCCAGCAATTGTTAGGCGATCTGGAAGAAGAGGTAATTTAAATCTTGAATTTTTTTATTTTAAAAAATTTGATTTTTATTATTTGAATTATTTGAATTGAATTATTTAAAAAAATTGAAATGCTGATTAAATATCTTGATATGTACTAGTTTTGTATTAAATTAACATAGATGTTTGTTATATACTTTATTTTTTTTAAAAAAAAATTTTTTTAGGGAAGAAAGGTTTAGGTAAGACTGTTAAAAATGCTCCACCAAAGCAAATTGAGCCAAAAGACCAATATGAATTTACTGAAAGTACAGAGGAAAATTCAGTTGGCTATCAAGCATCAAATACATTATGTTACATGCCTCGAATAAAAGAGGATTCTCGGTCAGAAGATTCAAAAGATAAACTGACTTTTGCCCAGGTAATCTCAAAGTTTTTTGTTAAAAAATTGTTAACTGAATGAATACTTACCAGTTATATATTTTATGACATGATCTGCATGAATATTGTGTTTTAAAAAAGTTGTGATACCGTAATAATTGGAAATTAAGCTTTGAATTTGAAATATTAATAGTAATTTGTATAATGTTAAAGCAAATACACTGCTCTTTAAGTATTGTTTGTTTGTATCAAATCAAACATATTGCTATGATATTTTTGGTTCTTTTTATTTGTTAGTTGATGAAGAATCAGTCTTTGGTACGAACGATGGCTTTAATTAAGCACAAAGACACGAATGACAAATATACAGCCAAGACAAGCACAAGCAACACATACCAGCACACTACAACATACAATAGTACACAAAGTGGCCAGGCTGAATTCAGCATGAGGAGGGAATATTTGTAGCTCTTCTCTATGGTCTATCTAAACCCTTGTAATTCTCCACTGTCTCCATGCTGTAATTGTATCCAACTGCAAGCTCAATACCACACTACTGGCCACTCTATACACAATTTAATCTGCTTTTACAATAAATTCCAGAACTCGGCATGCAAACTCAACTCAGCAAAGGCTTCAATTTCGATCGATTGATCTAAATATTCAGCTGTCTCTTTCTGTGAATCTGTACACTGCTCAATACACAGCTGACTTTGGCTTCAGACTGTGAACCTTTTATAGTCTCCTGAAGAAGATAGAGAAGATGTTGGTACAAACAAGCATATCTCAGTTCCTATTGGCTCTATCCACAAAATTCTAGAAGGTTCCAGTTTTATCTAGTTTGTCACCAGCCTCTGATATCACTGATTCAATATATGATCAGCATCCAACAAAGTTAATTGTAAAACAGTTTTCCAGTGATTGAACTAACTGTGCTGGAAAGCAACATTATATTTGTAACAATATAGTGACTAAATATCTTTTCTTTGTCTGTTTATATCTTTCATACCATCAGGCACACATTTCTCACTGATATCTTAAGAAGTATTTCCCTACAGTTTTCAAAGACTTATATACTAAGCAAATATATTGGCTGTGATCAAATTCTTATATTCCTAAGTCATCTTTGAAGTTTTTTGTTAGTCTACATTGTAAATTCTAGTCTATTCATTTGTTAAATCTTTTTTTTTTAGATTGATTAAATGCAGTATCTGTGATATGCCAAAAAAAAAAACTTCTTATATATTTTTAATTACAAACTTATAATGTATACATTTTCGCTATTGCTTCATTAAAAGCAATTAATTGTATATAACCAATTGTTATATATAGCAAAAATGTACAACAGTATACACACTACAAAATATACTGATTATCATTCAACGCAATTAATATTGTTTACACTCTTTTTTCACTGATTATTTGAAACCCATGAAATGTTGCTGAAATATATTCAATTAAGCACTGTTTATCCATCTTGGGTTATCATTTAAGTATAGTTTTTAAAATAAAATAACTTAACAGAAGAAATTGATTTAAATAGAAATTCTAAATGAAATTCCCTTTATGTTTGATGGTATGTATGTGTATAGAAAATTAAATTTTGTAGGAAACTAGGAAATTTTAATTAACTAGGAAATTTTAACAAATGAATTGTGAGTAAAAGATATATTTAATAATGAAATGTGTTAAGTAGTGAATAAAGTGTTGTAAAATAATTAAAATAAGACATTTCTCTTGAAATTGTGCTCCTTAGATTAAATTAAAAAATGTTTAAGTACATATCTTGCTGTCATTATCATATAACAAAACTTCTTTCTGTTGCTTTTTAGATGGGTAGTAAGTAGTTCTAAGAAATAAGTCTAATTAAGTTTGGTAAATCTAAAAAATTTTGAATAGGAATCTCATAAAATTGATAACATGCTTTATTTACATTTTTGCCCTAATATTGTAAATTATAACAAAGCATTTCTTTGAGAATTTTTAATAATTCTTTAAGAGCTAAATTTTATTTTTAATAAGTTCTGGCTTAATTTGCAATGTTTTTTTTTTTTTTTCTTCTTTTCTTTACAGGAATCAGAAGCATCCAATACCAGTACAACATCAACTGAAAAGAAAGTTACCACACCTGTCCGCACTAAACCAGAAGTCACAAATGCTCAGGCATCGCAAGGTTAATATTTTTATGCCTTTTTATTGTTTTTTTCCGTGTTTAAAAGTGTAATGATGACAAAATTAATGTATTTGCAGCAGGAAGTAACAAAATGCTGTATGCCTCTTTTTTTGGAGACAGAGTATTTGGACATGCTCTTCTTCCCCTCTATCTCCTGGCTGCCTTCCTTGGTGAATTAAATTAGGGCAACCCAAAAGTTTCTTTTTCATCACATTATGAATGACCTTATCTGGTTTTGCTTGTGCAAACATACAGGCTTATCTATTAGCCATCTATGTCACATATTGTAATGACTATAGGCCTTTAACTGTTGCAGAGACAATTTTTTTTTCTCCATTTGCTGGGTTTTGAAAAGAATTATTTTCTACAAGCTCCTTTCTCAAGGTGTAGCAATAACTTCTATGAAGTACTATCATCAACTGGATCAATTGAAAGCTACCATAACAAAAGATGGCCAGAATTAATGAACCAATGAGGCATTGTTTTTCATCATGACAATGGGACACCACATAGTGGATTAGTCGTGAGAGAGCAGCTCTTACAGTTTGATTGGGATGTTTTACCATATCTGCATACTCTCCAGATTTCACTCCCTCTGATTACTTCTTCTTGTCCTTAAAAATTTCTATTTCTCATATGCACTTTAAATTTTTGAAATAAAAGTGCAACTTGAAGATTATTTCTTGTCCAAAATGTAACAATTTTGGAAAGAAAGCATAATGAGACTTCCTGAGAGATGCAAGAAGATCACACATCAAAAGGATTCTTGTATAACAAAATAAATAGTATTAAACAGTAAATATTATAACAGTTGTGTATTCATATATTAGAAATAGGAAAAAAAAACCTTATAGAATTTATTTATTTATTTATTAAAATGCAGTGTTGTATATTTTACGTTTTCATGTGATAACTTTTTAAAATCTTATATTATAAATTTTGGTTGCTGAAAGTTGGATTCTTAAACCATAACTGGTCACTTGAAGTTCATTGATGAAACAGACTATACAAAATATTTTAAGAAGTATATTGATATTCGTACTTTCTTCAGAGATATTTTCAGTCATGTTATTTGAAACAAAAGTAAATGTTTGTGATTCAGAATCTAAATTTAATCATTTTGAATTTCATTTGATTCTGATATTTAACTACCCCCCCCCTTTAGCAACTCCATAGTCAATAATTTTTGATAATATATCAAGTTCTTTATAACTTTTTTTTACATCAAAAATTTGTTTTTAAATTAAGATCATGGTCCCAGACAATAAAAAAAGGTATTTCTGACAATGGTGAACAAAGGAATTATCATAAATCATTTCATATGCATTACTTCACTCCCTCCCAATTAAGGCAGACCTTTAATATCTAGAGCATCCAAACAGGACACATAGCTATGTCTTGTGTAGTATATATTCACTGTGAAAGGATTTTAAAAAATAATTAGATGTTAAATTAAAAATTACTCACATATTTCTCGATTACTCAAGCATATCATTGCACGGTAACTCTTTTCTTATTTGTTTTTAAAAGATAAACTTTCATTTAATTAATTTTACTTCTGTGCAGTTTTTTTTCGGATTTTGTTAAATTTTTAAGTAGATTGTTAAGTATATTTTATCACAACATATGTATATCATGCAAGAACACGATGTTGTTTTTGTTAGGGTTTTTTGAATAATTAAAGCTTGAACTTGCAAAGACACTGAATAAACCATAAATGGCAATATTCATCAACACCTTTTGATTACATATATATTTTACTTGCTTTTACCTGTATTGCATTATTATTATGTGTGCTTCTTTGAAAGCAGATGCATTTTTAAAAGGTTGACCTGCTTTTGCCATTATTGCTTTTTTTTATTACACATGCTCTTTTGACAGCTGATGAGTTTCTAAACGGTTGATATTAAGCTATGCCATCATAGCTGTTATTTCATTTCAAAATTGACCAAGCTCTAAAACTTTATGTGCCAGTTAGAAAAATTTTGAATGTAAGTTTAATATATATATATATAGAGAGAGAGAGAGAGAGACTGATAAATAAGTCATTTTCCCTTCTATGTTCATTGTTCTAAACTGTTTAATGACTTAAATTAATTAAGACAAATAATGACTTAAAAAATAATCATTTTCCCTCATAATAAAATGAAATGTACAATCATAGATTTTTTTTGTTGTTGTTATGCCTTGACAATTTTTTTATATATTTATTTATACTTCAAATTTATTGCAGTTCGAAAGGCTCTATTTTTGGCTGATGATGAAAAATCAAATGAAGCACTGATTTCAGATGAAGCATCTGATAATGTACTTAGTGAGGATAAGTTGAAGAAGTGGGAAGAAACATGTGAGAAGAAAGAATCGATTAACGCCATGGTAAATATTTAATAATTAAAATATGAATTGATAATTATTTATATATATTGAAGTGTAGAGCTATGTTAGCTGTTTCTTTTAATATGTCTCATGAAAAATTGTAGATACATTTTATTTTATCCATATTTTTACCGGAGCCTGCTGTTCATATGATTCTTATATCTTTTCCTATCAAACTATTAATAATACATTTATTAACTATATTCTCATTTAATGTCAAAGAAATAGTTTGGCTACCATGCAATTCTTTAAATCCATAACAATATAGTAATTAAAAGATAAAATTATTCAGAAGTTTTTTGAAGATGCATATATATTTTATTAACAATATATTTTTTTAAATTTCAGATTATAATGGATAATAATAAGCGCACGCCAAAAATTACAGAATCATTAAAGAAGAAAGTATGGCCAGTGAAAAGAAATTTTGCTGGAAAAACTATACCAGGTGGCAAAGGTATTAATTTGTTTAGTTATATCAATGCTTTGTTTAATATATAACTCGTTACACATCACATGAGTCACCAGTGACTGATGTGTTAAGTGGCAGCTAAATTTTCCATACAATCTGTTGACAGATAATATAATATATATTACAAATTATAATAATCTAGATATCTATGAAGTGTGAATATATGAAAAATTGCAGACTTCAGCTAATTGCTCTTTTTTACAAAACAGTTTAATATGTACATAAAATGTGAAATACATTATCCTCTTACTAATTATTATTCATGCTTAGTTTTATTCTCATACTTAAGAAAAAATTGAATCATTAAATTCTGAAATATTAGATTAGATATCATGTAAGTGGTGTTATTTTTAAACCAATTATAAAACTATTATAAACCCTGGAACATCAATATTATGCATCCTAATGAAAGAAACTTCCTTCGCTACATAAACATTATCTCCAAATATTCAGATGAATGATTAGTATATGATGTACAAAAATTTTATTTATTAATAACTGTTCTACTTTGCTGATGGAGAAATTATGGTTTTAGGGATATTATCAAAAGTATTTTAATCCATTTATATGTTTCAAAAAAATTATCTGTCGCATAATATGTTCTACTGTGACTATTAACCCTTTCAGAATGGAGCATTTCTGTCCTAGATGCATGTACAAGACAGAGCATACTCAAAAGGAATTGTTCCATAGAGTAGACGTTTTAAATCACTAAACCTAACTTTTTTTTAAAAAAAGTTTAAGTCGTCACTTAGCCATTTTTTAAAACTTTTTTATGTTCTTAGTTCATTTATAATATGAGCTTATTTTCCTCTGACGATGATGACAAATAATGTTGTCTTCCCATAATAAACTGAAACCAAGACACCATAATAGAAAGAAACATGCACAAAATACAACAGAACTTAATGTAAAAGCCAAAAAGACTAGTTACCATTGCCTAGTAATAAAATAAAAAATTAAGTTAGAAACCAAAGATGTGGATGATTCTATCTAAGGGAAAGTTACCCAAATCACCTCTATTTATTTATCCTGTCTCTTGCAACAGCTGATGAGTAAAATACCAAAGTCATGCTGAATATAAGCAAGCTACAAGCCAGGATAATAATACTCTACTTGTTTCAAAAGTATGGGTTTCAGGAAAGTTTATCTAGTCGTTAGAAGGTTAATTGCAGCAAGATAATGCAATTTGTTTCCTTTTTAAGATAAATAATTTGATGTGTATTATGGCATTATAGTTAAGTTAGTATGAGTGCAAATGCAATATTTTAAACTAAAGCTATAAACAAAAGTTGATATAACCTCATTATTGACCATTATTTCTTAGTATCGCAAATTTGTATATATATATATATATATATATATATATATATATATATATATATATACTTTAGAAAGAAAAGTTATGAGCTCTGATGCTGAAGATGTTTCTACAGGATCCAGAGATTCAGAAGAAGTAAATAATCAAGACAAAAATGCTGTTGAAGAAAAGGTAGTTTATTTTAAAATAATATTTTATTATTGTACATTAATTTTTTTTTTCAAGTTTTTAATCTTGAAATATTTAGAATTGACTTTTTATAAACTCTAGCCGTCATTTCCCCCCTCATTTATCCATTATTTTCCTAAATTTGTGTTTTTGTCTTGTACTTTTCTCTGTCAATATATATATATATTGGCAGAGAAAAGATCTGCCAAAATTATTATGTTTTCCCTTTAAAAATTTTCCTTTAAGAGAATATTTGAGCATTATTTATCATATATAATTATGTTCTAAAGGACATTAAACTTTACTTTCTTTTTCCCCAAATTAGTTTTTTTAATTAACCAGTCTTATATACAATTACATTCATAGTTGCCCTTGTATGTTTTTAATTATCTCAAAAATTTTTGGATGATTGGGAACACATATTTTACTTTCCTATCATAGTAATGTAATGTTTTGAAAAGAACATATTTGTAATAAAATGGAACTTCTACTTAATTGCCTCATAATTTATTTTACCACAGTATTTTTTTCTTAAAAATGTGTATTTTTTGAAATATTGCATATAAGCTGTCATAATTATTCATTATTTGCAATTCAGAATAACTTACTATTGCCAGTTTTGTTGCAAAACAAACCTTTACAAAAATAGAAATGGATGTGACACAAGTTGGGAGATTAATATTTAGAAACTTACTTCAAAATGAATAAAAACGTCTAGTTAAATTTAATAGTAGATATAAAATCAGACATTTCAATTTTCAATTAAACTAATTTTTCTTGAACATTTTCTTTGACTGAAATATTTAATTGTATAACATTTTAAAAAAAATTCTTGGCAATCATGAATTATTATTAATCATCAAAACAATCTTCTGGTTAATTAAATTGGTACTGTTCAAGCTTAACTCATTCTCAGTTAAAATTTTCAAGTCTATCGGTCCCTCAGTCAAAAGAATAATGATTATTCATTCTGGTATCTTCAATATAATAGATAAAAATCTGTATATTTTTTGAAAAATCAACCACGAATAATTCATGATGTTACTGTTTCGATCACTTGCAATCTTTTGCCTTACTGAGAAGAGCCAATGTCAAAATCTTCTAATTCCCCTTTCAGCGTCTTTTTGTTTGTTTGATTGTTTGTTTACATAAGTTTTTTTGTTACTTGGCATGAAAGTATTCCATCCAGGAAAATTATTTTGTATGTAGATCACATTTTCTATTCTTTAAAAAAGAATTGTTACTTGTTAATTTGGATAAAATAATAAATAATTTTGTAAGGACAGGAATCTGCCATGTTCTTACACTTAATTTCATTTCCTATCATATGTTAAATGATTCAAAATAAATTAAAAATAGAAGCTTTTATTATATTAATAGCCTGTTTCTAGCTGTCCCACGGTGAAAGTTATTAGTATTAATTGAGAACACTGTGAAGATTAAAACTACTTGTAATCTTTATATTCTGCGTGGACGAGAAATGTATATCTGGCCAAAGGGTAGGCTGGATAACAAAAAAACTGAATAGGCTACACTTCTACAAATTCATATCTTTTCCTAAAAATGGCAGAAGGCAATTTTTATAACAAAAATTTACTCTTATAATACATACTTCTTATTGAACGATAAACCCTCCATTTATGTTATTGCGAATGCAACCACTGTCCTGAGAATCATAGAGGTGATTACTGGTAATATGTTGAGTTAAAATAAAAATCTCTGTACTGGTAGTTTATATACTGAACTTCATGTTTCAAGAAGTTATTAAGAGGAAAAGTAAGTAAAATATATAAACTGTTCACATTTAAACATAAATTCTGTAATGTCTAACTTAAATATAGAAAACATGAACAAAACATTAGGTAAATCATAGTCCTTGGCTCAATTGGCTCAAACTTATTTTATTTTTAATTGTAGTAAAATTGAAGTAAAAGTAAAATAGCTTTGAAATAAAATATTTTTTTTAATTTAATAATATTTAATCTATAATATTAAATTTTGTTCGATATAGTGTCATTCTATAGCAAAAGAATATTGTTGGGGTTTTTTTAGCACATTTAACATATGTTTTAGCAACTCAAATATTGTGATGAATTAATCATTTATAAAGGTATGGCTTTTGTAAATTTGCTGTTGACATACACACACTAGAAATATGATTTTTACCAAATGCACATTATAGTATAAAATGTTCATTCTTTTAATATGATATTCTTAATATCTGACCACAGATTTACATTATTTATGTTAATTTTATTTTTTTAATTAAATTTTAAAATTCGACAATTTTTAAATACTTATAGTGAAATTCTATATTATAACTACTTTAAAAAAGGCTATTGCAACAAAAAAATTTCCTATTTAATATTACTGTTAAATTATATGTATTTTACCTATTCAAAGTTTGCAATTATATAAGGAGTTGAATAGAATATGAATCCATGCATTCATGTATTTTGCTTATTATTTTTTGAAATCATTCAGCTTTAAAAAAAACCTATTGACATTAGAATATATATAGGAATCAAAGGCTTCTTTTTTTTCTTATTTTCAAAATTTTTGGACAAAAAATGTATTAAAGATAGTTTTTTGATATGTTTTAGAATATTTATTGTCATATGATGTTTACATAATTGTTCTATTTTAAATGCATTCAGAGGAAATTAATAAGTCGACCATAATTTTTTTTTCTTTCTCTTTTGCAGAAAGGAATTTTCTAAATGTTTAATATTCTTCTTACTATTCATTTTTACAAATCGAATGGAAAAAAAAAAAAAACTGCAACCATTATTCAGTTTAACTGCAGCTAACATAGGAGAAAGAATGCTAGGCTTTTAATATTTTATTTTTTTCTGTGTTAATAAATTAGCTACTTAATTTAATAATTCATCATTAAACAACTAACTTTATTTAGGTTCCCGTACCTGCAACATCTACAGATATGGAGATAGAAACCAGTGATAGCCATCCATCCTCTTCAAATCCTACTGAATCTGATAAACAGCTTGATGATATTGATGGAAGTGAATCATTCCAAGACTCAATTACTACAGAGTTTTCACCTCCTTCAACAAATGAAAATAAAGATAATAAAGACACTCCACAATTTGGAAAACAAGATTGGTTTCATATTGTTAGTCCTAAAAGTTCTGAAGCTGTTTCACAGAGGTATATATTACCTTTTTTTTAAAACTGTAAAACTTTTAAATAAAATTCTGTCATGAATTTTGAAAATTTATCAGTTACTAAAATTTGCTTTAAAGTTTAAGAAATATTTTTTCTACAAATATCAGTATAATATTAAATTTTTTTTAAAAAATTCTTTTGGTCCTAAGTTTTTAAAGAATATCTTTTTACATGAAATTTCTTATTAAATATGTTAATTAGAAGTCTTTTTTTTTGAAACATTGTTTTTTAATGTATTAATATTGTCCAATATTCTAAGCAAATTGTTCTCTAAATGGTGTGCGATTTTGTATAATCTTAAAGCTTTATTTCTTCCTCTATTGCATTAAAAGTTGTATTATTGTAATTATTGTATTTCCTTTTCTGAATAATTTAGTACTTTTTTCCTATTTATTTGTGTTTTTTCGATAGAGAAATTACTGATAGTGAATGGTAATATGTACCTGAGTATTCTACAGGTTAGATTGTTTGATATAGAGCTGTAAAACATGGCACCTACATATTTGGGCGACAGAATTTTTTAAAACTTTTAATTTATTAAAATTTAAATGAAATTTCAACTTTCACCATAATGACTCCAAGAACTTAATCATTTAAAAATGAATGTTAACCCAATTTTAAAATTCAAAAAGTTATCTATTTAGCTGTGTCAATTCATTTGCCATAAAAAAGTTTATAAATATATTTCATTGTTTTAAATGAAACCAAAATCATTAGAAACAATTATGACAACCAACATTTCAACCTAATTGTTTCTTCCATTGTTGAAAGTCAATATACGAAATTGATACCCCATACTCCATTTACTAAATAGACTTTTTTTATAGTTTGATTTCAGTAATACTTAATATAATAAGTACTGTTGTAATTATAACTATTTTATTTCAAAAATAAAATGAGGTTTATTTTTAAATTATTTTTAATTTATTTTTAATTTTGTGCCATTTTATTAAAATTTTAAAAAAATTGTTGAATAATCTCATATGTTATTTAAATCATGAATTGTATACTGTAGTGCACAAAAAGCTTCAATATTGTATTATTATTTTTGTGCTTATATTTTTTTATGAATATCCTTCAAATTATCAAGCATATTATTAAATTAGTTAAAATTAAATCAATTCTCCTTTGAAACCAACCCTTTATATAAATTTTTAATGAAATAATAAGATTGTAGAAGTTTATAATGCATTAAATATAATTGTATAAAGCTTATAAAATAATATGAGATTCATGACTATTCATTACTAAAATTTAAAAATAATTTGATGAGGTGATTACTTGCAAAAAATTTAGTTGAAATATTCTATAATCAATAATTCTGGCAATTCAATAGATTTTCCATGATTACTAGTAAAATAATTAAAATGTCTATGTTACTAAGTTTTGTATAATTTTTTTCTGCCGTAAATGTATTAAAATATTTTGTTGCAGTAATTTTATCTTTATAGTATATATAAAAACTCATTATTTTATCCAGTATTTTTCATAAGTAACTACTTAAATACATTGTTGGAGATATTTATTTTCATTTGTCTAAAAACCAATCTAAAAATTGAAATCAAGATAATTTTAAATTGCACAATATTTTCATTTTGTTAATTAAATATCCTCAGAAAACAAAAGTTTTATCAAATGATGTAAAAGTAGTTTAAAATGTTGTTAGCCTTAAATTAATCTTGATTTATAAAAAGTGTAAAATTTATTGGCTTTTTTACTATATATATCAGTTCTGACTAGGCATTAAATTCTAAAGAATTTATTATATTAGTTATAGATATAGCTAATATAATAATTATTTTATAAGTTTTGGATTTTTAATCGTGCTAGTTAATTTCTATTAATCAGTATTATTATTTCTTAACTTATTTGTAAAAATTGAATAATGACATAAAAGAAAATCGTATAATTGTTTTGTTTATTTAGCTCTGAAGAATCTGAGGAATATGAATCTGATAACTGGGATAATCAATCTGTGAGCACCAATAAAAGTATTTCACATTCTACTGGAACACAATCTCGGCCAAAAAGGTAGGTTTTTGTATAAGTATTCTGAAAGAATACATATATTAAAACATTTCTTTTTGTAATTTTTATAAAATTAGTGTTGCTCAAAATAAATATTTTAAATTTTAAAACAATTCAAAAAAATTTCTTATAAATGAATTTCTGTATATAAGAGTCTTTTATACATAATTTAACTTTTAAAAAGGAAATGTGTGCCTAATAATTTGTTTTCAAATTATTTTTACATTATACTCCATTTCATATTTATTAAAATCAGTGTATGTTTTTTTAGTTATTATTATTATTCTGATTCTTTTTTCCTCCATTTTGTTGCAGGAAAGAAAGAGAAACCCCTCAACAAAAGAAGTGGAAAAGAGCAATTGGCATTGTTTTAAGACAGATCTCATGTCATAAGTATGTCCTTGTAAAATGTATTAAATTCGTTATAGTGGCAGCATTAAATTAAATTCTTTATATTTTCAGATTAAAGTTCATTTCTAAAAGCATTTTAAATAAGTTTTAATTAATATTAAAAAATAAATCTTATTGATGCCAAGGTAAATTTGAGGAATTAGTAAAATAAGATCCTTACATTTTGAAAACTGTAACAATAATTTCTAAAAAAAAAATATTTTATTTTTTAAAGTTTCTTTCCCTAAAAAGTTGTTGGGTTTCAGAATATTCGTTAAGAAAATAATGATATCTATCTCTTACCATTGTCTCTTAAAATAATATTTTAATGACTATTCTTGTTTATTTTCTATTAAGCGAGAAACAAAATTATAAACAGAAAATTTGTGTTTATCTAAAAGCTGAATCTAAATAATCTAAAAATGAATAATTTTTATAATTTTATATTAATTATAAAAGATAATTGTAAACTTTTCATTTTTTAAAAGTATTAAATTATTTCATTGCCATAATTTCAATCAGTTGACTGGTTTATAAAAGTTATAGTATGTTAAAGTTTATTATTAATGATTTAATAGTCAAAAGATCAATATATATTTTGTTGCTGAAAAATACATTATTATGATGCATTTCTCATTATTTTGTTCATATTCTCATAATGCTAAAAACATTTATCAATGATTCAATTTACAACAGATTAAATTATTTGTGCTTTTTTAAATTAATAAAAAAATTAAATAATGTTTTTTTTTCAAAAATATAATACAAATATATAAATGTTTAATATCTATATTTGTTATACTTTCTATGTCATATATATATATATATATATATATATATATATATATATATATATAT
>JAOUZG010041912.1:2657270-2719913 GCA_026289955.1 Argiope argentata
ATATATATATATATATATATATATATATATATATATATATAAATTCATTTCTAACCTTATTTACTTATTTTTAGCTCTTCAAAAAAAGCTGAAGATGCAGATTGATAATCAGATTTTCAAACTATATATCGGATGTGAATAATTCTACTGTGTAACTGATGTAATCCCTTGTGGTGGTGTAGATATTTCGTCTCATTTTCTGTGTAAAATATCAATAAATCTTCTTTTGCTATATTGTAGAATTCCATTAAGTTATGAAATATACTTTACTTCTCTATGTTTATTTCATTTTCATTTTTTTTTTGCTTTGCCATATACAAAGTTTTTTAAAAAAATATTGCTATTGTTAAACATTTTGAGCTACTACTGAAATCTCTATGTTTCAAATCTCCCTGAATTTGAAAATGTTTCTGTTTGCATATGAGAAAAATTCAAAACATTTTGATCTAAACAGATGAAATTTGGCATATGATCTATGTACTAAATTTTTATATTTCTATAGAGTTTTCGTACAAAATAGTGATTCAGAGAAAGTCTGTCTGTCCAGATGTTTGAATATGTTAACACAATACTTACAAAACAAAAAGAGTTAGATTGATAAAATTCAGTATACAGATTTATCTATAATAAGAATCTATAATGCAGAAAGTGTGTATTTTCAGACACATGTTAACATGATAGTTCAAAAATGGAATTACTTAAGCATAATAAATTTAGTATAGGATTTTGTGACTACAAATGCAGTTTTGTGTCAATTGATTGAGAGAACATATTTAGGCACAACTTCTTTTTTCAGATACCATTAAACAAATATCTGTGATTAATGACCATAAGACTTCATGGATCACTTGACAAATGTAATTAAAAATTCTGCATTCATGCCAAGGGTTAGTATTTTGTAACTATTATATGCTAGTGCTATGCAAGTCAGAATCTGGGATAGCATTTTTATTGGAGAGTTTGTGAGAAAGTTTTAAGGCGTTCACTCACTCTAATTAAATAAACAGGTTTCTTTTCCATACCTAGATAAATAAAAAAAAAAGTTTAAATACAGATTGTATTTATGCATTTTAAAATTATTTGAATGTTGAGTATTTTTAAGTAAACCTAATGTTTTAAAATGTTTCCAATAATCGTTATTAAAAAAATTCTATGAAATGGATGGTATTAAAGTTTTTTACAGAATAAGAAACATTAATAATGGGAAGAAGAAAAACTGTCACTCATTATTTCTATATGGAAAAAAAGATTACAAATAAATTTAATTTAGCACATGACCGTTTGATCAAATTTGTAGATTTCTATCTTTCTTTGGGATGAAATCCATTCAGAGAAAGAAAGGATGTCTGGATATAAGTTAACACGATAATTTCAAAACGGACAGAATTAGATAAATAAAATTTAGTGCACAGATTTAACATTAAAAATGTGGATCTTTCTCAATATTGTAACCAAAACCGTCAAGGAATCGACTTTTGGCGACCTGTACTAACACAAATGAGTACACATTGCAATAATGTAAATAAATATATAATTTTTTTCCCTGACTACTTTTGGTTTTAGTCAGTTGGAAATAACGTATCTAAAAGTCATATCCGATTTTTGAGAACCTATTGAATACTGTCCAAAATTAAATCCTAAAAAAATTGCCTAAGTTCATCTGAGAGATTCAATAAAAATGCTTGATTCTTGTCAAATATACATATTTCATAATTATTGTTTACCAATGCCATGCAAGGCATTCACAGCCTTACCCAAGGTCTGCAGTTTTATGATTTGGGGGGGGGGATACCTCTTTTAGATAGTATCCAAGAAAGTTTTGGGAGACCACCCCCCCTCTTTTTAAAAGTATTTAGTGTATTTACTTTTGAAATTTTAAAGCAAATTTGTAGTAAAATTTTTAAAAAATTATATCAGCAAATACTTCTCAAACAAGTAAATAAAGCTTTGAAAAGCAATGAATGAGCTGAAATTTATGTTAAAAACTGCCATGTGCATTTAAATGAAAAATTAAGTAGGTAATAAGTACAAAAGTAGGTGAAAGATAAATCAATTAAATGCAAATTATACATATTTTCTTCATATTAAAAGCAATTCCCTAAACTAAGAAAAAAAAACCCTTCATTCCTACAAACTTCCGAATTCATCGAGACATTTAAAGCAATGAAAAATTCGACTATATGAAGAAATCACGGCCACTATTATCGGATGGTTATATCATGGTTCTGTAGAATAGTGACAACCTTTTTACCCCAACAGAAAGGGATGAGTCCTTTTAATGCCCTCCTATTAGGACTTTTAAAAATAAGCTGGTTTCATGTACTCTTTTAATGGTGCTATATGTTCTGAAATTGATATTTGAAAGCAAAAGGAGAACTTCCATTGTGTTAACTTTTATGAGAAAAAATTTGATAGAGAGCATTATTGTATTTTGGATAAATAAAGAACTGATGTAGCAGAACCGATTTACCAAAATTTTTTCTGCTAATTTTTCACTGAAAAATTACTAACAATCAGTTCAAATAGCCAAAAAAGATGGATAGTCATATTTCAATATATTAGATTTGGGGAAAATTCAGTTTATTTTTTAAACATATAAAGGCGTTGCAAAAGCTGACATTTTTATAAAACTGAATATTAATTCTATGTAAACAGTATATAAACATTTTACAGTTTACATAATAATTTTATTCAAAGTTATTCATTTTTAAGTAGTGATGAAAAATAGAGAAAGTGTCACTATAAATGAAAAGATGCTGCATCCAATGTGGAGAGCCAATGTAAATGAGTATAAAATTTACATTGGCACCTTCAATTTTTCTCAGGGAATTTTATTATACTGCAAAGGTAATATGTATTTTTAATTGCTTCCTATGCCTGTTGTTAAAAATTAGAAAATCTGGATGAAGTAATCAAAGTTAAATAGCCTGCATTGGTAAATCCATTAAAATCAAAGAATTTGTACATTTAGTGGCATGGAAAGTACTGTTGATAAATAATGCTAAGAGTGTCATGAAGCTCAAATTAACATTTGTATATTCAAATGATTATTTATCGATATTTTTGCAAAACAATTTAGGTAAAGATCATGATATTCAAGCAATAAGATTGTATTCATTTTTTTTTCTTTTATAAGGACTATAAGTTTTATAGATGTGTGTAGTACAATTGGGGGGGGGGAGTGTTATGGAAAGTGCAACAATGATAAAAAGCTTATTAGTAATAAAATATTTAATATGTTATTTCATAAGGATTTGTAAAAAATAATCACTTTCGTACCAGCCTAATAATTTCCTTTTCTTACTTCCACTTTTTTACTTGAGCCACTAGATAAGAGTACAGACTCATTGCCACTTGATGCAGTAAAGTTAAAGTCTGCTCTATTTTTATTATTCTAAAATATAAGACATGTTAAATTCAACATCCCCCTCAAACTCTTGTCAATTGTTTTAGAGCATAAAAAATAATTGTTGTAATTTTAGTAGATACATGCACAAATATTTCTACATCCTGTTCAGGAGATTACCACTAAAGCACTTTGAATAATATATAATCAGAAAGAAAACTAATTTTATAAAATTCAATAAATTACATTTGAAAATGAAAAACCAACATTCTATATTAAAGCAGTTTCTTTTAATCACTAGATTTTATTAATCACAGTTAAAGTTTCCGTCTTCAGGAGATAATCATTTAAAAATATTTGCAATATTATTTAAAAATATTTTATTTTGCTGAGTTTTATTTCATTTAAGGATGTAAAATTAATAATAAATATATGCACAATTTAAAATCTCTTTAATCAAACTAATTTTAAAAGTATGAAAGTATAATCAGTTTTAAGCTCTGATGTGCACTGATTTAATAAGTAAAATTGGTAATATGATTGTCTCTATCAAAAATTTTTGAACAGAATTTTGTTTTAAGTTCATACTAACTGTCACTGAAAAATTAAATAAAATTAGTGAAAGGCAAAAGATACCAAATGGATTTACTTAAAATTTGATTAAGGCTAACATCAAAATATGTAGAAACGAAACAGCATGTGAATATGTAAAAAAAGCTGTATAGAAAGTTCAAATGGATATTGAAGTCCCAAAATCATTCCAAATGTTAAAGAAAGAAATTACAAGATTAATGATTATGCAGTGGTAGAATATATTGATATGTTGTGACACATAACATATAAATTCACTACAGAACCAAAATTATAAAGAGTATTTCACCTGATGGTAGTGCAAATTATATGGGGACATGGAAGATTTCCCGAATCCTTTTATTGATTTCAAATGATAGAAGACAACACACATATATATGGCTGGAAAAAGACTCAGTTCACACTACATAACAGAATATATTAACTCTGAATGAAATTTAAGGAAAACTCATTTTGAATAGCTATAATTTTAATATAATTTAATGCTACTTTGAAAATTTAAAAAATGATGAAAAAGATTATTAGCTTTATACTAACTGTTTGAAGATATTTGAACTTTTGTTGGTTGTCCTCTTATACCAAAGTTGGATAGTTAATAAACATAACAGCCAGTCACAGTTATCCCTATTTATATGGCTTAATTATGTGATTATGTGGCAACTAGTTGTAATTAAAAAGAAAAAAAATGGCTGCCTCAGAAACCAACTTTTTTTTTTGAACAGATTAATATTTATTGCCCTGAAAAGCTAATATGGATTGAATGTTATTAAAAAATAATAATTTTGATGTTTAATGTAACTGAAAAAAATGAATTTAATTGAACTAATTAAAAAGCATGTAAACTAAAAAAAATTGTCTATATTATACAATAAAAGTAGAAATGAAAAACCTGCTTCTTAATCAATGTTAAAAGATTTTTTTTAATGTCATTAATTTTGACATTGGCAATTGAATATTTTGTTGGTTGGGTTTCAATTTTATTATAACATCAAAAAATTTTGCAACATGTGCATCTCATTTTTAGAAAATTGTGAAAGATAAAGAAAATATTACATAGAGATGAAACTGATATCACTAAAAAGGCAATTCTTCAGTTTTAAGATTAATAAAACAGACCACTTTAAATAAATAAAAATTGTACAATTTAAGATGGTAAATTAGTTTCATCAATTTTGATAAGTAAATCTTAGGAATTATCGATAATATAGTTAAACCTATTTTTGCACTCAAATAAACTGTATTATATACCAGTTTCTTAGTTGTTTTTTTTTTACATCTTTTATATACAGAGTAAACAGTTTTTGATGTACCTATCCAGATCATTTCTAATAATATTTTGCAGCTTTATTAGTTAGCAAAGCCTTGAATTCAATGCAGTTACTAAAATGTCAAACAAAATTGTTTTAAATATAGTGATTTGATTACATTTGACTATTGTCATTCAACAATATGTAATAAAAACAATTTCCATGTTATATACATTCATATTACATTCTATATTTTTTTTCTGTTATTTCCTTTTCCAATTCTCACTATTTAATTCCATATATGTTCTACAAAACTGTTGGTCTGCTGGAAGAATTTGTTTCTTTCTATTGTGTCTCAATGTAGGCTAACATATTTCTTATGACTTTTTTTTAAACATACATTTTGCCTCCCATGGTCAAATAAATTGAAATTATAAATTTTTCTAAAATTTCTTATGTTAGGACGCACAACTACCCAAATATGTTTAAATACATTTATATAAAGAAAAATAAATAAAATATGAAGTATATTTTTATATTCTAAGTAATTACAATTGTATTGTCCTCTCGATAAATGATCATCTATTTATTATGTTATGAAATGGAGGTGTAATGTTTTACTATCAAGAGTTCTCACTAGTCTGCTGTTCAGAATAATATTTTAAAAAAGCTCATTAAACTCTTTTCAAAACTTGAATTGCATAATATTTCAAAAGAAATGAATATAGAAACAGTAAAACATTCTAGCAAATTTTATTGCAAAATCAATAATATTTGTTAAAAGTCAACCAATGCACATTCTTCACTATGGCAAGATAACATTTTGATAATTATTATGTACATATTAGGAATGATCAACATTCTCTTGGGCAATCAAAACATTTTCATATACACTATTTTTTACAAGCCACATAAAAAAATGTAGTGATGCATTTGTTTATATATATATATATGTATATATTATGCACAAAATTACAGATTGCATACTGTACTTTCTTTGAGGGGAAAAAAACACATAATATAAATAATGTCAAATATGCCAAAGTTTCATACCTAACCAAAACAACAATTAAGTAATGGATCTAATAGTTTCAATGCAATGTTAATGAAGTTAACAGATCAGGTTATATGATAAATATCCTGAAGAATTTTATACACAAATCAGCTGCACTTAACTTTTTTTAAAAAATCTTTATTGCTGAACTAAAACCTGATTAATTATAAGTCATGGCACACAAGTAAAAAAACTGTTGTACATCTGAAAACAGTTAACAGCAACAAATATATATATATATAAAATACAAACATAACAGAAATTCTGTCTACTGATTTACAAACTTTGGCAATGTGTTTTAACTCACTCAAACAAAAGGCACAAACTCAAAAGAAAAAATAATTCAACAAAAAAAAAAGGCAACTAAGCATTTTGTTTGTTGCTATAAATATATACAATTGTTTTTGTAAAATAAAAAGGACTACAACAAAAGATCTGTATCTCTAAAGCCTTAATTTTATTTGCAAATGAATTGCATATTTATTGCTATTATATTATAAACCAAAACTTTTACAGCTGTCTTGCCCATTTTTGAGAATTAATTGTGTACATTCATTTTTAAAAGTATGTTGATAAGAAAAACAAAATATTTATCAAAGAGCTGCATGATATATATTATTTCCCATATACAAACACAGTAAATTCTTTTCCAAAACTGTGATCTGGAATCAGGCCATAAGTAAAAAATACATCATCAGTAATAGGTTAGCTTTCAAATTAATATTATGAGTCTAAATGGCAATTATATCAAAGAGAGCAAAATTGCCCATTTAGAAACGTTTTAATTCGTATACAAGCTTTACTAATCTACACAGGATAGAACATTGAGCTCCATAGAATCACAGTGTGTTTGACGTACTATGTACAAAGGGTGTTTTAGGCTACAGCATTCCTGAGAAGTAGCACAATGATAAGGGCACTTACACTAGAAAACAACTGGAACAAATTCAGTTCTGATACAAGATAAGGCCTGCATCGATACCAATAGCATACATGGAAAGTTTTTTTAGATGTTCTTTTGTATGATCTTGCTCCTTTTATTTAAATAATGCTTTCCAAATTTAAAGATAATGAATTATGCTATATCAAAATAATAAGAAAGAAATCTCAAAAATTTAAAGTAATAATAAAGTTTTGTTATTATAATATTTCATAATTATTCAGAAATTTTTTTATCAAAATTAAAGAGCAACAGCTTTAATAATGGTAAATAAATCATTTAAACTTGTGAGAAAGTTATTGAATATATCACAGAATTTCTCAATATCATCATTGAAATTTTATTACAAAACAGCATTAGAAACAATAATAATAATTTAAATTAATTCCTTAATTAGAAAAATATACATACATACATTCATTCATTAATACTTAACACATAAAAAATGCGATAATTATTAATGAATCATAATGTTGTTCACATATGTCTACATTTGCAAAAGTTTAATTCTTTTAATGATATTTATGAGTCATTTATCAAAAAAAAAGTATTACACAAATCAGATTAAGTTCTTAAGGGGGAAAAATAAAAGGAAAGGAGGAAAATAAATAAATTTACTAAATAATGGAATTGATGCATTCCTTATCAAAAAATCATATTTTTTGTCGAGAACTGTCACAAGAGACTAGTTTTCCACATAATGCCTGGCTTTTAGGAGAAGAAATGAAAGATACAAGTTTATTGTTGCATACATTCAGATATTGATTATTTGACTAGCAGCTCTTCATGCATCAACAAAAATAAAGAAAAAAATACAAGTAATGAAAGCACTTTGTTATAACCCACTCGAGGAATCTGGTCCATCATCGAATCTACACAGAAAATTTGACAAGATTTAAAAATAAAATAAAAAATCAGACTGGGTGATGTATAAAGCAAAGAAAAATTGCTTTATATAGAGATGACTTTTTTTAATGTTGCTATTGAACAACAATTGCAGTATATCCAGAATGACTGACACAAAGAGTAGTAGCAGCAGCAAATGTACACCACAAAGTTTCTCAAAAGGGAAATTACGTACACAGAAACAAACATCCAAATATATCTACTTGGCATTGTGTTAACACCTCCTTCAGACTAGAGGACATCATACTTTTAACAAAAATGATTTGTGATTCAACCCTCCTTTAGCGTGGCATATTTGGTAATTATTAAATCCTTGGAACTTTTTTTTACAAATACATGTTGAGAGCTTGGTGTTTAATGTGAATATGTAATTATGTATATAAAGATTCCCCCCCTCCCCTTCTAATCAGAAATAAAAGCTCCATTTACGAAAGACTACACATTTTTCGGAAATCTGTTTCAAACTCTGCATCTATGTCACTAGTATCTGGTATTTTACCCTTGACATCTGGCATATACTGAAGGTAATCCATTCCTTCTCGTTCATAAAACAACATGTATGCAGAATCAGTATCAATTTGATCTCTTTGCACTTCCTGAAAGAAAAACAAATTGGTCTAAATTAGTAATAAAAATCTAGGTTCAAGTTTAATTTCAAAAAGGATGAACGTTAAAACAATGTCTTTTATGCAAGCCAATTCTTTAACTTAATTCATCTAATACAATATAATTAATTTTAAAACTCAAATTCCTACTGCCATTTCCAAAACAGCTAGTGCACTACATATGTTAAATAATTTTTTGAAAAAACATTTAGCTCACACAAAAAAAGGGGGGAATTTGAAATTTAGAGATATCTTATAATGACATCAATCAGACATATTTCACATTTAATGTCTTTTATTGACTTTTTGAAAAAAAAACTAATATACTAAAAAAATATTGAAAAAACAATAATCATAATTCAATTGGAATGAGAGATGAATAAAGTAGTTAAATAATGCTTGATTGACACAGTAACAAATGAGTAGAATATATAAACTTTTAGCTTTGCAGGCTGCATTTATACAAATACTTTTTTAAAAATCAATTTTGAAATAAAATTTTGACACTTACATAATTATTACATACCTATACACTACCTTTAATCTATTTAATAAAAGAATGCCACAATTATTTTTCAAAATTAAAAAATTTAACACACAGCATTAAAAGTTAAACATCCAAATTATCTATGTTCTCAGCTTTATTTTCGTTTTTTGTTATTTATCAGCAATTAATTTTAATAAAATATCTCACCTTACAGCTGCTATCATTATAACAATACCACTTTTGATTTGGATTGCATGCATAGGATACATAGTGGCCTCCACCCAAGATACCAGAATGACACTGAAAAAAAAAAACAATATAACTAGGAGAAATTTTTTCATAACTATTTTACAAAAAGTATCCACATAGAACAGTTGACCACTTTTAATGTACTCTTTGTAAGATAAAAATGTTTAAATAAAATCATTAAATCTTCCACTATTGGCATGAAATTTGGTATGCCGTTTACAAACAAACTTATAACTAAATGAGTTCCAAACTTGAATTGTATTCTGACTCAAATTCATTATTTGATCAATTATTATGCATATGAGAATGCAATAAGTTATGAAAATGAATTTTAATTTACAAAGTTCATTTTGGATGAAATCCCAAAAAATAGGGGTGCTATTCCTAAATACATATCTGAATTTTTTCACTATATGAAAAAATAAAACAAAAAATATTCCATAATGTGAAGTGTATATAAAAATCAAGGGAAAATACTTTCACTGGCTAGGTATCTAACATAATTTTATTAAAATAATATTGAAGAAATTGATATTCTACACAACATTCATTTTTCATTATTCTTTTCATTATTCCTTTTAAGAAAAACGTTTTTAAAAAGTTATAAAAATGATACTTACGGCCAAGGCATATAACTTGTATTTTAATGAAAATGGATCCACATTAGGTAACAGCCAATGCTGATGGAAATCTTGTAAATCAGAGGAAAGTTCAGATTGCACAGGGTCGTGGTTACTCATGCCATTACACACAATCCCAGAAGAATCATGGGTGCTATTATTTGTTAGAGAATAATCACAATTGAGTTTATTTTGACTAGGAACACTTTGGTTATTTTGATTAGATGACTGTCCTGAACTAACACAACAGGAATTCTCATTATGATCTAAATGACCAAGTCCATCCTTTGTGCTTTGTTCTTCTTTAGGGCATTGCACACCTGATTTGAAGCATTTGTTACAAGAGGTTACTTTTTTCTTCCTTGCTTCGAGGATAGTTTGCCTAGGTACACATGCAAGGTAGTCCGTAGGATCAAAGTTTTCAAAAGGAAATTTCACAATTTTGTGCGATTTCACCCATCGTCCATGAAGGAGTTGGAATCTTTTGAGATGTACAATCTGAATAAAAAATAATTACTATAAAATCGGTTTTAGGGGGAAAAAGATCAATTAAGAAAAGAATGTTCATACAGCACTCTAACAATAGCATAAATAATTCTTTTGTACATTTCATATTTGATTATTATTTTGCCAATTTTTTTTTCTAAACATTATGTTTTTAATTCGAACTCTAAAGACAAGTAAAAAGTGTAGTACATAAAAAAATGTCTTCATCAGATTTATGAAACAAAATATTAATACTATTTTTATTGAATATAAATACAATTTGAAAATTTATCCTTGTAATAAAAAAGAAAACATTTATTTTATTGAACTTCCAGAATAAACTAAAATTATCATGAAAATTCAGAATCAAATTTTTAAAAACAGAATTCAAATGTTTGCTTTTCAAAACAAATATAATCTAAATAGTTTATATTTGTTAACAGAACAACCTCACATCTGCCCTTTGCTATACAAACTTCCAAGTATAGCATAAGAAAGAAAAATATAGAAAAACTATACATACTTTTGAATTGCATTATTTTATATGGATTCAATAAGATTGTTATGAAAATGGAAAGAAACTATTTTAAGAACTAAAAGAAGCAATAATAGAACATATACTAAAATGTGCAGATTTTTAGCATAAATAACTTACCAGAATGGGAGGTAACCTCCAGATGTTTAATTTCTTTGATGCTAATTGATGTTCTTTACATTTTGAACAATAATATTTTTCAGCTTCTCCTAGCTGCTCTTCTTTAGTGAAGGCTTCTAGACAGTCATGAAGATTGATTGGCTCTGTCTGAAGGCGTCTAGTAGTATCTACACTCTCATGATCTGCAAAATCCTAAATAAACAATCAAATGCATATCTTAATATTCAGAGATAAACAAGAAAATAAAATTTTTATTAATAGCTGTTAGTCAAGAGAATAGCTTATAGATATATTTCCTATACTAGTATCCTAGGATAATTTTAAAATTACCCCTTAAATCAAGTCATAATGGCCGATCTCATTTTCACTTCCTCATAATAATGCCACAAAAAAATGCAAATATACCACTTGTTTTATACTTAAACCTACAACATACAATGCTAGTTTCATATCTATAAAGTTTGGTTTCAAAATTTTCCATGAATTTAAAATTGATTCATACAATTAAGAAACTATTTTTGGCATGGAAATTGCATGAATAAGGAACAATCAACAATATTTCAGAATTTATTTTTAAAAAAACTACAATATTAAATAATTGAGTAGTCAATTTCATTTGATGGGAAAAGCACCCATTGTTAGATTGCACTTAGGTAGTTAAATCAAGAAACGGACTTGACAGTAATTGATTTTCTCAACAAGGGGCAGCAATTTAAATAGAAAATTCTATTTAATATTGCCCAAAAATTTTATAATAGTAAAAAGAAGGGGGGGCACTAACAAGCAGAAGTTTTTTTTCAATAGATCAGCAAAAAAAAAAAAAAAAAAAAAAACTTTGATAATCTGAGAATTTTAAAAGGCGAGATGTAATAAATATGAATGTTCCATAAATTCTAACAATAACAAAAAAAAGACATAAAATTGGAAATAAAAACTTGACAGATTACCTTTTAAAAAAGTAGCATTCAATTAACATTAATTTTTAATTCAAATTTATCATTTACGGAACATACTAGCTCAATTCCTAACAAGCAATAAAACAGTAGCAAATAAAAAGCCAAACAAGATCTTCAAAATCTATTTAGTAGGGGAAAAAATTAAATGACCAGGTAAAACAGCAAATCTCCTATATTCCATGAGAACTCATAATATAAAATTATTACTATACCCTTTCAAGAGATGTCTGGTATCGTAAATGTAGAGCAGTTGGATCCCAGTCAATAGCAATTACAGCACAACCAAAATTAAAATCAGCATCACAGCACTCAATCTTACAACCTCTACAAAACCTACCATAGAATAAAGAATTAGAGAAATTGAATAATCATATAAAATTAAAATAGTTAATTATTTAAGAGTAACTTACCTATACCAAGGACAATGAGCACATAAATAGCCATTTCTCTGCACAGCCTTTAAAGTAAAAGGATATTCATAACCCAAGCTATCATCACTAAAAAAACATGAAAAAAATTGTCAAATACCTCTTATTCCAGCTTCAATAGTATGCACATAAATGCATTTTGTAATTAATAATACTTTTTAAAAAAACACATTCTTAAAGAATATTTTCATTTGACTGAAATAGAAATTTACTGTCAGAACATTTAAAAATATATTTCTTTCTTCAAATAAGATTATGGTTTAAATTCAGCAAAGCAATTTGTTTTTTTAAACAAGAAAAGAATATTAAAATAAATTTATTATCAAATAAATTGTATTTGCTTAATATAACTCACCAGTCTTGAGCATGATTTGAGACAGCTGCTTCTGAAGGTGGTAAAGGAGATACTAAGCGAGCAACTTGTATCCAAACAGCCTGATACAGATCTTGGTTTGTGGTCATTTCATGGCATGGAAGGATTAAAGGTAACCCAAACAAAGTTGGTTTACATTTTTGACTGGATAGAAAGTATACATCTTGTCGTATCTGTAAATGAAATCATTTCTAATTATCATGATATAAACAAAAATTAAAAGAATATTGATTGATTTAGTATTTAAAATTTAACCTAAAAATTCCATTCATTAACCATGATAATAATATTTAACAAATATAGGATATTGTTTAGATGAATAGAATTGAAGAGTGCAAATAAAATCAAGTGAAGAATGATTATTCAATCCACAAGCAACTTTAAATTATTTTTTTCCAATACAATCCAACATTTAAATGTTTTAAATTGTCTTAATTATTTCATTATTAATATCTATCCATGTATTAAAATTTCTATATCAATTTTTAAAAAAATCAAAAAAGACTGAAGGGATAAAATTAAAATATTCTTAAGTACATAAAAAGAAAATAAAATCAAATACAAGTGAAATAAAATCAAGCAAATTTAAAAAAGAATTTTAAAAAGATGAATCCTCCAATAAAGACATTCAGAATATATATTCATCAAACTATTACAAAATATCTCAGAAATTTAAAAGCAGATATTTTGGGATTTGACAAACTCTGCGATAAAAAGTATATACATATGCAAAGAAATTATATTTTTTAAAAAAACAAAAGATATATTCATATATAGAAAAATTAAATCTAAATAAACACTTAATATAATGGAAATACAAATAAAAAAATGTGAGCTGAAAAACTTATTTGTCATTAATATGACAAATGAATTTAGACTCACCATTTTCCTGTGATATGCAATCACAAAGTTCTTTTGATAAAACTCAGAATTGAGCTCACTTGTAGAAGAATTACTAACTATGCTTGAAGTCATACTTCCAGAATAACTGGGAGCACCTCCTAGAATCCATGGCCCTAATGGCTGTTGTGCAGGTGGACTGTTCATCTGAAAATATAATTTAATTTATAATTTTTTAATATAATAAGGATTTTTTAAAATAACTATAAAGTTAATAATAAAATTAATTGATATAAAGTAGCAGATCTTGGCAATATGAGGCCCCATCTGCAAAAGAAAATTGAAAGTGTTACCAATAATTTAAATCTGCTCTTCACTTAGTATTGTGATGTACATCAAAGACATTCTGTAGAACAGAATATTTATCTATACTAATAATAAAGATGATTGAGCGAGTGCGTTGGTGCTCTATACAAAGCAGACCATTCCACCACAACTACCATTTGGCAAATGTATACCTTAGTGGATGGGAAATATCCAGCTAGGAGAATTTTTGTTGTTGTTGTTGAGATTTTAATTAAAAATTAAGTTGCATTTTCACATTTTCCTCAGTAACTTATGAAAACATTGTACACAAATTTTAAACTGTTTCAAAATCCAAAATGTTATTTTTTCAATTTTTTTTTTCCTTCTGAATTTGACAATTTTCTAAAAATATCTTTTGACCTGATTTTTTTTATCAATTTGAAATTCTCACTATTTTCATTTTTACTTCAACTGTCTAATCATGTAAATTTTTTTTCAATAACTGAAAACTATAGACATTTTTAAAAAAAAGGTATTTGTGTAATTTACCAAACATATAAAAAAGGGAACTTGCAAAACCACAATATTTATAAGATAATTGAAACACACATTTGTCTTTTTTAATAGCATCTGATTTCATAGAATTGATCTCCATAAAAAATTTCAAATACACAATAATATATATATTAATATGTATTTGAAATTGCACACATTAATGTCCAGCAATTTTTTGGTATCGTGGATATGAAACAACATATAATTGAAATTAAAGATAATTAATATCTCTGGCAAACCAGTTTTGCATGAAAGACAACTATAGTATTTGATAATTTCACTAGGTTTAAAATTATTAATTCGTCAATTTTAATTTTGGTAAATTTGAATTTTTATCAAGTATTTGCAATAATCAATTACCTGTGAGCCAATGCTGTCTGTATCAGAATCTCCTAGTGAGAAAAGGGTTTTCCCAGGTCCATCCCCAGATTCTCGATCCTCCATTGGCTTTGGTACATCTCCATTAACAGCCACTGCAGGCACTTTTTTTGTACTAGGAGAAGTAAACACTTTTGGCGGTGAGGATTCTAAATAATAAAATATAAAAATTTAATTGGCAAAAAAAATCAATTTTTAAGTTTCATATTTTTAGTTAATAGGCTTATGGCATACCATTTAGGGGCATTCTTTGAATCTGTGTTAATGTATGAGTTTCTCTAGGTTGTCTATTATCATCCTCTAAAGCAACATCTTGTGGAATGTACAGTTCATATGCAAAGAAGCTGTTGCCTGCAACAATTCTTATTCTATGTTCATCTCCAGGGATGCTCTATTAAAAATATAAATTACAATTACATGTAATAAAAATGCATCCAACAAATAATTGAAGTGTTTTCTTTTTATTTATTTCTTAATTATTAAATAATTGCTTACACTTCAATTTTATTGCAAAACAATGATTCAAGTTTTAATTTTTCTTATGAATTAATCAATTTAACAAATGCATAGTAATTATTAATAAAATTCTATGAATTTTCTCTGCATAATAATTAGTCTTCATTTAAATAAGTAAGTTTCAGGCAATTATATCTTATTTCATTAATCTACATCACTTAACATAAATATAAGTATGTATACAAAGCTATTTCCTTTATAAAAGGTAATTTTTCTTCATATATCAAAATCTTTTTTTAAATTATGAGCATTTCTTTATTACTGATATTTTATATAATCTTTACTCTTAATTTCTTAAGCAAAATATTTAGAGCCCACCACAGTAACAGTTAGAACCTGTACATATTAATTAAGTAATAATAATAGTGGCTGAAAGATACTTGAGCAAAATAATTTTAGAAATGGGGGGGGGGGAAATTAAAACATTGATATCTCTATAATTTCAAATCAGATATTATGCAATTCCAGTGGAGATTTAATATCAACTTTAATTTTTCCAATAAGCTTTCAATGACCAACAAAATAAATTTAATCAATAAACTTAATAGCTGAAAACTTTTAAATTAAAAAAAAAGTATTAACAGTTATATATTGTTCTTCAGAAATTCCTTATGTAAATAGAATACAGTAATTTTATCCTCTAACATGCTCACTTCAAAGCAGAAAATCATTTTCAATTTTATAAATACTGAAATCATGCATTACTAACATTTAAACAATGCCTAATAACTCTATATTAAAGGATTAATCAATAATTTAAATATTATATGTTATGAACTTTAAAAATAAATTCATCTAAAA
Source organism: Argiope argentata (assembly GCA_026289955.1). NCBI lineage: Eukaryota > Metazoa > Arthropoda > Arachnida > Araneae > Araneidae > Argiope > Argiope argentata. The sequence continues at coordinate 2,673,610 of JAOUZG010041912.1, forward strand.
TAAAAATGCTTATTGTGAATAGAAAATATTTAGACACATAACAAAATTACATTTTAACAGACACAAAATGTAACATATGAAATAATTTGTTAAAATTTTTTACAAAAGATTTGAATGCAGAAGAGATATTAAAAATGTTTTTGATAAAAGAAACAAAAATACCATAAAACTCTTTGCAATACAATCTGTTATATATAAACTCTAGAACCAAAAAAATTTGTACAAGTGTTTTTAATAATGGTAAGATTTGATAGTTACAAATCTGATAAACGATACTTAAACAATTGCCAAATTTGATGATTATGTTTCAGGCATCCATAAAAATGTCAAAAAATTAGTAATCCAAATCAGCACTAATAAGAGATCATACCTTGAATGTAGCATCAGATACTTCTGCAACAAGTAGCTGTTGGGCAGTTATACCACAAAGCTTCCCAAGTTGGTGCTTCAAAGTAATATATTTATCATCATGATTTAATTGAAGGCCATATTTGACTGGTTTAGAGCCATCTAAACGAATGACTGAAACAAAACATTGATATATAAGTCAATATTGCAATAGTTTATATCACTAAATAAAGCTACTAAAAATTTATCAGCAATTCAATTCTTTTTTTTTTACACAAATAATCAAGAAATGAAGAATTTAATACATAAATTTTGGAAGGAACAATATAATCAGATCAGAATTCAACAATTTAAAACTTTTGACACAATTTATTATGAAAATAATAAAATATTTCAAAATCATCTAGATTTTCTATTATATAATTTTTTTCATGATCATTATTTAAAACTATATTGAAAGTTATTTAAAAAATCCAACAGAAATTACAGTAAAATATAAATAAAATAGAATTTCATGTCTATTAATAGAAAACAAAGAATTAAGAGATCGTGATAGATTCTTATTCAAAAAAATTCGAATTCAAGATTTTGAAAAATCATCACATATTAAATCCAGTTTGAAAAACCCATTTTTGAAATTATGTTTGTCTTTCTGCATATTTTGAAACATGATAACTCAAATATGCTTTGAATTAAATGGATGAAATTTGATTAACAAAATAAAATTTGTACATATCTGTTAAATTTATAAAAAAAATCCATTCAGAAGAAATCAAGCTGTTCAAGAGCAAGTGAATTCCATAACTACAAAACATAAATAGTGACATCAATAAAATTTGGCGCACAGATTTAGTGTCGAAAAGAAAATTTTAATCAAATTAAAAGAGCCAACTGTATATTTATATATTCTTACTCATGAATGTAAACATAACTTATAAGTACTTCAACTTAAATCAATTAAATTTGATGCGAGTTCTTACTACCACAATCTAATTCCACATCAAGTTTTGGGTTCATATATTCATATATGTGTAGATTCATATCTATAAAAATGCTAGATTCATGTGAAATATTAATATTTCATGACAATTGTTCAGCAATAACACATAAAGAATTCAAAGTCTTACTCAAGATTTTATGTAAGAAGGGGATAGAAAAAAAATTAGGAAAATCCATCCTACTCATTTTTTTTTAAATTTATAAAAGAAAGGGATAATATTTGATAGAAAAGTCTAATAATTTAATTAAAAATCAGACCTAACTTTTAAACAAGTACAATAACAGTAATACAAAAATGACTTTAAAATTATAAATTTTTGGAACAAATTAAATTAAGAAAACAAATATTTTACATACCTACAATTTCTAGATGAATGCAGCTTTCCATAGGTAATGGCAAAGAGAGATAATTGAAAGGATCAAACCGAACACTGGTATGACCACACACCTTGCATCTCACTGTTGACTGTAACTGACCATGGAAAAGATCCACAATTATTGATCGTTCTCGGCGAACATGATTTTCCCATGCTTCAGCAGCTACTTCCTCATCAGGTCTCCCATCACTATCTTTTAAACCAGAGTATGGTTTCTCGTGGACTCTAATTAAACACAAGAAACAATATTAATCAAAGAAGTGCAAATAATTTAATATTATTGTTTTAAAAATTCTTTATTAGCATTTTCAATCATACATACCTATTTAAATCTTCATGTAATCCATCAATAAGAAAAGCTAGTAATTCCTGAGAATCATGTTGTTGAAAACCATTAAAGCGTGGAGCATATTTGCCAATAGTCAACTAATAAAGCAATTAATAAACATTTTTAAAAAATAAGATAACCAACAAATTAATTCAAATTAACAACTGTTTAAAACATTAATATACCTATTTAATAGTGAAAACATCATTTATATTCAGCATAATATAATCCAATAAACATCATTTAACAACAAACATTTTTAACATACACTACAAATTTATTACAAAATTCTTTTTTTTTTCAATGTGCTAATCTAAGAATTTGTAAGCATATTAAAATTATACAAGAGTGGTCATTTGAATGTCTACTAGTAGAAATGATTGATATATCTTAACTTGGATTAATTACATACCAAGAAATCCATAAACATCTTGCAAAAAAATGAACATTTTGATAAAATTCATTTTCATAAAAAATTTGAAACATTTTACTATAGATTCTTCCAAAACTGATTACTGAAATATATAGTATAACTGTTGTATCAAAGATTGAAACTATTTCAATTTTGAATAATACAGATTTTCAATTATTTTAAATCTCAGGACTTTTCCGTTAGACGGGCGGAAGCGAAAAATCACCAAATAATGTAGAATTCCAGTAAAGTAACCAAATCTCAACAGGTATATTGAAATACACAATCTGCTACTGCTCAAAACTTCAAATTAATTTTAATTTGCATATAATTCCATACTATACATAAAGGAATCTCTAATTTCATTATCAAAGCTTTTATACAATTAATTCATTTCATTCTTCACATAACAAAAAAAAAAAAATCATTAAGATTACAATATTCACATTTTTACAAAATAAATTGTCAACAATGCTTTGAAAAAAAAAGTAATCATTTTCACAAGTAACAGGCTATAATATTGCTTTACCATTTTAGATAGTCCTTTTACAATTTATCAAAATATACATAAAACAATTAAATAACCCTTCAACATATGTTATGCTTGCATTTTCTAATTTTAGAAAATAATTCAAATATCCTTACTCGTAATTTTAATGGCGCCACAGTTCGCGATGTTCCACTCCAAAGATCTTGTACAAGATCACCATATCGTTTTGCAATGTGACCTTTCATTCCATGTTGATTAGTTCTGAAAGCAGAAATCCTGTATTAATATTGAAATTAATGATATATACATACTTAAATAAAGCTTTATCTTATTTTCTTTCAGATAATGATCACACATGCATTGAAAAATATCTGTTCATTCATTAAGTTTTGACCAGAATAGCCGAATTCAAAAAAATATTCTGTAGGTGATTATAAATGTTATAACATTTTTCCTTAAATATCATAATATGACAGTATTGTAATCCGTTGTCCTTTTTTTATTATAAAATACAAACAATATAAATAGAGTATGATAAAGAAAATGAAAAAACTGAAAATTTAATTTTTATAATTTTCATTTAAGTACAAACACACACACAAAAATAATCACTTTGATGTTAAATTATTTAATCTATAATAAGTTTTAAAAGAAATCTAAATACAACACACTGGGATTAGTAAAAGTATATAAATATTAAATGTGTATACCTGTTAAGCTCATAAAGATGAAAATTAGAATTGAAGTAAGTTGTCAAAGGCCTGGTATTGCTAACACACTGCAAAGCAGCATTCATGAAACAAGTATTACCTAAGTTGTTAAGTCCAGTAGCCCCTTTTTCAGTTGGACCTAAAGTAAAATTGTACACAATATAAATTCTGAATTATAAGTTTATAAGCACTCTGAAATTGATTTATTTTTTTAATTTATAAACTCACCTTGACTTTTTTGATCAAATTTTGCATTCATCACATTTGTCATCTCTTCAGGCCACGTCTGGTCTTTATTACGGACTAGAGTAGAAAAGGAAAAATTTGTAAGAGAGATATATAAATAGGCTATGTAATAATAAATGCATAACATTGGAATTGTTTTACCTTCAATTAAAATTTGTTCATTATCTTCTATTCCCAATTGTAGCAAAGTTAAATTTTCTTCTTCCAGAAGTGAAAGGTTACTCTATAAAGAGAAGCAAAATTTAAGTTCAAAATACTGATAGTATCAAGGCAATTAATTTTAAATTCCTCAGTTTTACCATAAATCATACCAAATATTCAATTAAAAAAGAAATAGTTAATTTTAAAATCTATATCAAGGGGGGGATAAAAATATGAATAACATATCAATTACAATCGCATGAATAGGCTTCTAGTATGAAATTAAATTATTATTTCATTCTAATACATACATAAATGGGGATATTTTTACTTTACCCAAAATACTACAAAGACTGATTTCCCAGAACTATCAATTTAATTTAAAATAAAAACATTGTATTGCTAATTTGAATACTTATATAATATATAATTTTTTAATACAACTCATACGTTCATGAGTTTTGCAGGAAAGTTAAGACAAATGCATGCCAAAAAAAGTTGCTTCTTTTAATCTTAAAACTTTTATACTAATTTTAATTATAGAACATTCAACTAAGTGTCATAGTTGGTGATGGTGAAACTGCGAATATTCATTAAAAGATAAAGAATTAATATAAAGTGAATGAAATTTTCAAACACATCAGAGAAATAAAATATTAAAGGCATTTCTAACATTTCATATCACAAAATCTATGACCAGCAAATAGAAAAATAATAATTTACTTCGAATAAAATTTAATTTTTAGTCTTATAATTATTTATTATAAAAATATGTTCAGTTCCAAAAATTATAAATCTTATGTATTCATTTTCATACATATTTTTACAAAAAAAAAAAAAAAAGCTTCTAATTTGATAGTCTACAAAATTTTGGCAAGAATTTAAAACCATACTTTCAGATTAAAGAATGGAATAACCAAAACTCATATACAACTCACAACAATGAATTCAATTGATGAAAACATAATTCTTAATAGATGCAAAAATAAACCAATATAGTTCTCTAAGTTAAAACATTTTACTTTCATATAAGGAATAGAATGGATTTAGATACTATAGTATGTAATATTTTACAGATAAGGGTTTAGCTAATCTTATCAAATTCTCAAATATTATCTTATCTAAGAAATAGACACTATGTCATTGATAGTAGTATTTTCACCAATGAATATAGCCCAACAAACACACCTCAAATTATTGGACTATTTTATCATAGTTTCTTGACATGTAATCTTGTTTTAATGACAGCAGATATCTACTAATAAGGGATGATAAAGTTACATTCATTTTAATATTATTTGGAAACACCAGAGGAAAACAAAACAGCTTTCCACAATTAATTTAACAAAATCATAACAGAAAGAAACTTTTACAGTAAATATCAAGCCAAAATTAGAGTCATTCATAATTTTCAATTTCTGTTTCAAAGTGATATTAACTAATTCAACCTGGATATTTGGATACAAAAATATATTCATCTTAAATATACATTTTTAATTGAAAAAAAAACAAAGAGGAGAAAAAAACAATCAAAACAAACCAAATTATAATAATGAAATTTAAAAAACTTACATCATCTTTATATAGCCAAAGACGTGTTTCTTCCAGACGTAAGCGAAGACGCATACATATAAACTCAAACACTTGGCGTAAAGTAGCCAAATGGCTAAATGATGCCAAGTAAGCTAAATATCTCTTGTTTACAGGAGGAAGAGAACCAACATACATGGATGGACCACTATCTATAAAAAATGAAAATGAGAGAATATCTACACAAAAAATTAAACTCGAAGAAAATGTTATAAGAAATTCTTTCTACAGATGAATGGATTCTTTATTAAAAAATATACCAATAATTCTAAATAAATTTTAAATTTTTAGAAACTTTAGAATATAAAATCTATTATAATTATCACAAAATTTGTAAAAAATAAAAAATTATCTCCTAATTAAATACAACAGAAAGTAATAAATATATCATTTAAAATTAATCACATAGCCACAGCACTTTTATGTTTTAATGCATAAAAAAAAGCTACCTACAAAGAAATATCAGTAGAAAAAATGTGTGGTGTTTTTTAAGAAGCTAGTATACACCTAGAGACCGAGTTATTTTCATAATAAAACAAAAAATATTTAATTCTTCATAGCAAATCAAAAATGCATTGTGATGCAATAATCTTGATGTTCATAATCACAAAAAAGCATACATATTTCTTACTATAATAAATCAAAATAGCATAAGCAAACATACCATGGAAAACATAACTACAAATATTTGTATAATTATTTTATAATAAATTTTATTCATTTTTTAATATTTTTAATATTTATATATTTTTTTTCAGTTTATAAAAACATTGTATTCAGAAAGATCAAATAGCTAGCCTGAAATGTGATATTTACATTAAATAATCATGCAAATTTAAAAAGAGTAGATGAAAGAATACTTAAACTAAATAAAACTTGTTTCAAAAAATTTATTACCAAATTTCACCTAATATATTTTAAATGACCATGAAGAATATAAAGAGATTAAATTAATTACAGTCATTATACTTACTATAAGTTGATGAAACATTGCCAACAGCACCAGCCCAAGGATTAGCCACTGGACGTCCTGCACTTGGCTGATGCCTGTAGAGTTTCAATGTGATAAGGTATAATTCAAGTTCTGGAACCCCACAAAGAGGGAGTATTACCTAAAATACAGACTTTGTATTAATGTTCATAAGTAAATAAAATTTTCATATTTTGTAATACACTCTGAAAACCAGATCTACTTAAACTGGAAGTATAACTTTAAAAAACTTTATATTTTGTAAAAATTTCAAAATTAATAAATTTTTTAAAAAATTTCTAACAATATTTTTTATTGGCTATTGACCTGCTAAATAAAAAAATATTTTATTTATGAATGGAAGGATACATTATTAATTAATTTAACTATATAAAATTTGATACAAACCTGCCTGGGTAAAGGTGGAGATCCTCCATACCACTGGGAAAGAGCCCTCCACACAGCTTCTGGCACCAAGACATAATCTCTTCCTAATACAAGAGGTGGATTCTTTCGTAACCTTCCACCTTCACCAGTTAGAAATATTACCTTTAAAATATTACAATAATATTAAACTTTTTATTTATCAAATATACTACAAATGGAAAAATATAAATACTATTACACTATTATTTTATATTTAAAAAATACCATAAGATCAATATATTTATATATAAAAAATATCAACATACTTTTAAGGTGTTTGGAACAATAAGTGAAGAATTATCGATTGATGTTGGACGTTGTGGCACATGAGAAAATGTCCTTCTATGGACATTTGGTGAATGATTGGGAGTTCTTACAAGCTCAGGAGGCTGGAAGGACAAGAGAAATTTTACATCACATTCATGTCTTTGATAGCATATGTTTACAATTAAAAAAGTAATAAACCATTAAAATATTTTTCTATTGAAAAAGTGCAATGTTTGCTACTTATCTTTTTTTAATTCTTATTTTCGAATTCATTAAATCTAAACCAAAACTTTTGATTTGGAGCTTAATTTTTTTAAAACTTAAATCAAGAATGTATGAAACAACTCTTTATGAATACAATATTACTATTTCTAAGAAGAAAAAATCCAAACAGTCTTATCTATCCTAAACAGGAAATAGATAAAAGGGGAATTCCGTGGGATTCTTATCCTATCAATTTGTTGTGTTCTAAATAGAGTCTGGGAAATTCTATACTGTCTTTCACAATAATATTTTGATAATTTTAGAATATAAACTTCAGTGAAGTAATTTTAGGAACACAAATAATAAGACCATAAAGCAAAAAAAAAAAAAGTCTTATTCTTATAGTTTGCTTCTGTTTGCCTATTCTAGTTCTATCACTGAAGCTAATTAATGTTATGACTACTTACAATTAATCTTTACCTGTAATGTTCAAATCAAGTTTCTTTATTCAAAAATAAATTATACACAATTTCAAACTACAAAAGATTGTTCATATAACATTCTAAAGATAGGGATAAAATTAATATGTTAATTTTTCTATGGAAATTTAAATAGTATTTCTGACATAATTCTTTTTTCTTTTTTTTTTCCTTCTTTTTTTCTTTTTTGAAAAAAATATTAGTTTTCAAAAAAAAAAAAAAGAAAAGAAAAGAAAGAAAAACTGTAATACCTGTAAACTGTTGCTTTTCTTTATAACAGATGACACATTCCCCTGTTGATCGCTACTTCTAGATGATAAAGAAGAGCCTTCACTACTTAGAGAACTAAATATACTGTTTATACTTTCAGATAGGGATGGAGTAGTATCATCCCCCACACTTGTTATGCTAGATAATATTACATTGGAAGTGCCATCATCAGTCTGAGCTACACTTCCATCCACTCGACGCTGCATTTTACTATTTCTTTTCAAACTACCAGATGGGTATGTAGGAGTACAGCATCCACTTGCCAGAGCACCCTAAATATAATGCAGTAATAACATTAGACCTTTAGTGAATGGAAATTATATAGAAAAATTAAAGGTTTAATAATTTGAGTGAAAATTTCTAACCTGGAAATCAACATATTCATTCCAAGAGATCCACCAATCACTGGCTATCAAGTACCAAAACTGTCCAACTTGCATTCCTCTACGTTCTTCCCTTTCTATCCATGATCTTAAAATACATTATGGACATTAAAAATTTTTTCATTTCAAATTTTTTTTAAAAAAAACCCATCATATGAAAATACAAATAAAACTGTCTATTTAGTAAAAAAGGAATGCAAGGATTTATTATACTTATAATAATTTATTATATATTTATAATTAAAAACATGCCCAAACACACATACTCAAAAGAAAAATGAAATCAAATACAAAATATCCAAATAAAAATATGGCAAAATAATAATAGTAAAACAATGTAAAGAAAAATGTCAGCAGAAAAACACATGAATAAAAAAGACAGAGAATAAAAAAGTACCAGTTATAAAAATACATAAAATGTTATTAAAGAAATATTGAGTAAATAAATCATTATATAAGAAAAATAAATCACATCCATAAATATAATAACAGAAGTGCAAACAAGAAGATTTATATGATATTCTACAAACAGCCTTAATATTAGCAGAATTCTTTATTGCAGTTCACTTTAATTTCATTCTCTATTTTTTTTTAAAAATTAGGGTTCAGTATTAATTTTATCTCTTCAAATTTGAAAATTTAAATTGTCTATCTAAGTACTTCTGACTGAAAATAGATCACAGTTCAGAGGATTAATGAATTGACAGCATTACACTAATTTATTATTCATTTACGACTAAGTTTTTGTATACAAGGGAACAACAAAATATTACAAACAACCGAGAGAAAAATTATTAATCATATGAGAACAGGAATGAATTATACTTTGTCTGAATTACATAATGTATAGGGTGTAGGATGGATGCTAAGAGGTTATTTTACATTGGTAAAAAGCAATTTAGAACAATCCTTTAATAGAATGATTTCTGATTCTGAAAGTGTATATAGTAAATGAAATTAAGCTAGGAATTTATAATTTAAAATATGCTTAAACTTTCAATGTGATTTAAAATGGGAAACTGAGAAGGCAAGAAAACTATTTAATTCATTGTCATTCTCTTCCAAACAAGCAGAATGGATAAGTTTGCTGCCATCTTGAAGGAATTCGCTCTTAAGAGAAATCAATCTGAATAAACTAATGGAATCCATCAGCCAAAGTGTTTTGATATCAATTGTTTATTACACTTCTATAAAGACATGTGCCAAAAATATCACATCTCAGACAAAAAGGAAGTTGTCTCCAAATTTCACAATCAGTAGAAAATAAGCAGGATTTTATGCATTAAACAATAATCCTCTCAATAAATTGTCCTCGTCATTTTTCCATTATTGTTTGCTGGTGCTATTTTACAGAATTTTCTGAATACCCTCATAATGGTAAATACAGCTATCGTCATTATTAATCTCACAATGCTTGTTGTTTCTATCATCACTATTTTAATAAGCATACTCCATCAATTACTCCTCTTTAAAATTCTGTGATTGCAACTTCTCGGAAAATAGACATTAGGTGAACTGAACTCCTTCAGCAATTTCTCTGTACTTTTTCTCTTCACAGCAATTAGATGGCATCACATAATTATCACAAATAGCAAGATAATGTAGTTTTAGCTAGATACCAAATATGCTATATAGCAACAGCAAATGTGGTCCATGTTTTCTCGGAAGTTCATGATATTCACTGTATATGTACATAAAAATATATAGCTTAATTTAGTAAACAAAATAAGAAAACATTGTTAAAATTCACCTAATAATTTCACCTTCATCTTCTTTTGTATAAGGTCGCAGTCCAAATATGACATGGCAAACCTAAAATAATTATAGTCATTATAATAAACTAAATTTTTTTTTAAGTATATATCATAGATAATCTTTAAATCATACCTGAAAGAGGACATTCAGAAATTCTAAAGAGAGATTACTTCCAACTGTCCAAAAAAGATATTCATCCAGGGTTAAAGCACCAGGCTAAAAAATATATTTATATATCATTCTTACAGTGCAAACTAAATAAGATTTAAATTCAAAAATAAGATTTTACAGGTCTAGCAGTCAGTTTATAATTTATTTTTAACGAATAACAGTAAACTCTTGTGAGAAAAAAGATTCGACATAGTTTCTTACATTAATATTAAAACTTCCATAAATATGAAATTTTGATATTAAAAAAAGCATGGATCAAAAAGGGCTGATTGGAAGCAGTTAGATAATACAGAGCCAATTCATATTTTATAGATTTTTAGTTCTTTAGTTTGTTATATAAATTTGAATAAAATTTCCAATCATTTTACTACAATCCCCAAGGTTAATATACAATTTATAATATACATTTTTGATACAATGGTGCTGTTCAATATGTTATGTAATTTTTAATAAAAATAGTTAATTTAATATGTATTCAGAAGTTGATTCCCAATTGAATAATTAGATCAAATTATATTTAGTATTCTGAAAGTCTTTGAAGTTACCGAAATTCTGACCGAATATTTATGATTCGAAACAATGAAATAGATATAATTTAGAGAAGAGTAATTTTTATCATTTGGTTTGAAATAATATTAGTCTTTTCTCATCAGATCAATACATAACAAAAGTTCACCGCAAGAATGACAAGATAAAAAAAATGGTAAAAGAACACTAAGTTACTAACAAAACTGTACTCCTCCGGTCAAAAAATCTAGTATTCTTTTAAAAAATTGAAAATTATCAGATAAAGTAAACATCTTATTAAGTTAACAATCTGCTTTCATCTAACAAAAATTCTGCTGTGATAAATATTTGAAATGGCCATTTTTTAATGCAAATAATTTTATATTATAAAGATAGAGTAACAAATCAAAGCAATTAACTGAAATTTCCATGAGATTCTTCATACGAATAAAGCAAAACTCTATTGGGCGAGATAATTACTGGAATATTCTCAAATCACCAATTCAAATAAAACCACTATTAAATTACCTTACTCCACCAATGAGCTTACTCTACCTCACTAAAAAAACAATTACTTACAAATATACAAATGCACACAAATATTATTCCAAAACACATACTATCCTTTCAGAAAAAATAATTACTTTTCCACCTCCCCTCTATATTTTCAGTGTGAACTTTGTAACACAATAAATCAAAAATAAACAAACATGATTTCAAATAATAAAATATATTGAAACACCAACAATGACACAATGATTATTAAGGTAAAAATTTATAATATTATAAAAAGTACTGAATGTAAAATAACTAAGCAAAAATAATGTTATTTTATAAATGATACAATAAATTAAATTATATCACAAGCTCAGGATATAATAGAGATTAATTTGAATATAAGTTAGTATTTAAAAAATGTAATATAGAATATATAACTTCATTCCTTACTTGTTCTGGATCATGACCTGCCATAATCTCAGTTGCAATATCTGAAACATCTGATCCTGAATGAGAAGTCTGCAAAAAGAGATGGAAAAACATTACTTTTTTTGTGTTTCCTGCACTTTAATTCTTGAAACACACACAAACATAATTTAATAATTTTCCTTACCACCATTTCTATCTTTATGAGATTTCTATTGTCATTCTTTACGTATAGAAGGGCATTGACCATGTTTCTAACTTCCGTTTCAGATAATATACCATCTCGGTCTTGATCAAAAATTTTAAAACAAACTGAAACATACAAAATTGAAACTAAATGTACAAAGAGTTGGGGATAAACAAAAGAATTAAATAAACAAAAAAAAAGATGCATCTCATTTTCAGTAAAAATAATTTACTTAAATGCATCAGAAAAAATATGCATGTGTTTAAAAAAAATATTAAATTCTGAATTAAAAGTTTCTCCTAATTAATAGACTTTGAGTTTTTTTGGTACTTTTCCTACCAAAAATATATATATATGAATATACAACAATACCATAACTTTCAAATGTAATAGACAAGAAAAGAAATGTCAAAAGTAATTATTCCCGAAAGCAATGGGTATCATACAACTATCGAATAACTTCTCAGAGAATTAAGTTCAAAAATGTCTTGGATTTCAAGGTTAACTTTTTTTCTTTTATTACTTATTTTATTTTAAAATATTTCAAACCTTTTAATTTCAATAAAGAGTTGTTGCCATCAAACATAATCCAAAGCATAGGATATTACTTTTTTGTAACAAACTCGTACATATCTCATGTTTTTAATCTATTACTTCAATGGTTTATCCAGAAATTTTTACATATTTATTGATACTATAATACTCAGGTTAATATCTTAAATAATAATTTTGATAGTATAATTTCAAGAATAAAGACTAACTCTTAAATCCTTTATTTATTTCTATAAATGCTAAATTAGTAACAAACTTATAATGTACATCAAAGTATGAAAACTACAAAAATCTGTACGAAATTCAACATACATTTTTGCCTTTCAGTTACTGGACCACGACAACAAGCAGAGATGCCACAGGCCATTTCTTTGAAATCAATATGACCATCTTGATTTTCATCAAATGCATTAAAAATACCTAAATTATAAAGGAAAATAAATGAGATTTTTTAATTATAAATTATTTTACTTATATTTTCTCAATAAAACATCATTTATAATGTTATATTGTATATTTATTAAAATCATGAACTTTCTTATACCTAATAACAAAGAAAATTGCTTTTACCTTTTTTATGACATTGATTTAAATGAATATTTTATTATAAAAATCTAAATAATATAATTATTATATATATAAATAGCCCAATATTGGAGGACTAATAACAAATCAAATATGCTTAACATCTAATAAAAACAATTTCCATAAATTGAATTTTTGAAAAAAATCATGGATATTTGATGAGCATTTAAAAAAATTGAATGATAACAATCAAATGTAATATTTAATAATGTTTTTCTCATTTAAAAAGTCAGTTTTTAATTTAAAAGTTTCAAATATAAAGAGAATTGAAATTATGGTGATCAAGCAAGTATCTTTTAAAATTCTTTTTTAAAAATTTATAAAAAATTTGATGATTAACTTCTGCTCTAAAGTTTTTATTTTTAAAAATGATTACTAAACAACCATTAATATCCCCAATGGGAAACAAAAGGATAACCAATATCAATAAAAAAATTCTTTAAAAACAATAACTCTAAAAATATAAACTTACCTTCACAGAGAACAATAGGAATAGGAGGACAAATAAGAGGCCTTAAAGTATCCAAATCTAATCTTCCAGTCCTGGATTGTGTTTTTAAAATCCAGTACCTTTTTTCAAGATCTATTATATCAGTTTCTTGCACTACAGAAGAAAGAATTTAAATTTTTAAGTATATCGCATAGTTTTATATAATATTGAAAATTGAGATAAATTCTAGATAATTTTTTAAAAATCATTTTAAACTCAATGATTAAAATAATTTTATAATTTTCTGACTAAAAACTGGAAATAAAAATGACTACTTATATTCCCTAGTTATCCATATTCTATAGTTATCACTTATAGAATTTTTACCATACATTTTATAAGTTCAAAAGACAATTAACTCACAGTGCGTTACACCAGCAAGAGTTTGGTAAAATGTTGGTGTCTCTAACTCATTAGACAAAGTGACAGTACTTCTTTCACACAATAACCAACGTGTTAAAGAAGTGGCATCTTTTCTGTGCAGCAGCCAATCTTTGAATTCATCAAACGTAACTCGTTCACTCTACAGAGATAATATATTTTTTTTATTACAAACTAAAACTATTATCATTACAGTTTTGTGAATAAAAGTAGTAATTTATGTATTTATAAGTTTCTATATGTAGATATATTTCAATATTAATTTATAATAACCAAATATAAAAGTAACTTAGAATTATTTAAAACCAAACAAAGGTTAACTTTTATAATTTCACTATGGTATAAATAAATCTAGAATGTCAAAAAAAGTGAAAAAAATAAAATATTTTTAGATCAATACTTTAACTATATATAGTTAAATGTTGCATTTTTAAAGAAATACTTTAATAGCAAGCAACACCAAAATGAATATTTTTTTTTAAAATCTATATGTAGATGGACATTTTATTATTTTGAAATTGCCAGTAATTAAACTTTCACATCTATAAATATTGCAGTCATATTAGAGTCATATTATTAAGCAAAACAACTTTTACAACCATTAAGTGTCAAATTATAGAAACTGTTTGAAAATATAAAATACAATCAAAATATCTCTAAGTTCATTCAACAAACTGTCAACAATTAATAAATAAACCCAAATGATAAATTATAATTTCCCTCCTTCAAAAGATTAATAATCAATCTTCATTAATTTTATTTCTTAAAAAACAAGATGCTGTAGTTCAAGTAATGATATAGTTAAATGAATTAAAATGACAAATGTTTATTACATATCACTCCAAGTTCAAATTAAAAATATGTAATTTAATCATTTACACATCAATTAGTTATTGTAAACTATCAATTCACAGATTTAATAAGATATCTATAGTAATATAAAATAAATAATATTCATAAATTTTTATAAGATATCTTACATCAGAAAAGCAATCTGCAATAGCTTCTGGAACATATCCATTATCACATGCTTGAACTAGACGCACTAAATCATCTTTCAGAACATGGGTACCATTTTCGTTACAACATAAACAGAAGATAACTGTAATATTACAACAGAATTTTTTTTAAACATTTTTTACTAAACTTCTAAACATGAATGAAGAAAATAAGCTACCAATTTCTAAATATCCTAAGAAATAAGAAGACTACTTAAAAATATTTATTATAAAAAGAATTGGTAAAATGTTATAAAAAATATGAACAACATAACACTATCTGAAAATAATTACATAAATACTTAGAGTAATGGAAGATATCTGAAAATTGTGGACTCCAAATATTTAGCTAATTGAAAATTTAAAAAATAATTATTCAGCTTTTATATTTAAAAATAAATACATTTAATTTTTTTGAAGAAACATTAAGTAATAAAGATATAATTAAAAATGTTAAAATCTGAGGCATTATAGGTTTTCTTTAATACTCTTAATTGCTTCAAAAATTAGTCCTATACTTATACACATGAATTTTTTAAATCAATTTTGTAATATAAATGCTTTCTTAAATTTGACTATACAGTAATTCAGAATTTCATATCTATTTTACATTGTTAAATCTATTTCAACCTTTCTTACAATAATTAGGTTCATTTTTTTCTGCATGAAGGAAGGAGGGGGGTGAAAACTTACAAACAAAAATTTAATGCTAATTCCCTTATTAATTATATGGCTTTCAACAACTAATCTATGCAAAATGAGTGAAGGATATTTACCACTTCAATATTTTTAATCCTAACTTTTCAAATGAAGTAAGTTCCTTATTCACCATTATTGCTCTACTTATTTTCAAATTACATTCCTTCCAAAATTACAAATATCCTATGGTATACATTAGAGAGGATATAATTCTTTATGTTTTTAATTTGGTAAACTGAAACATGGTAATTAAATGTCATGTTGCAGGTCCATTTGTTACAAAGATTCACAAAGAAAATTCTGATCTTGATAGTTTACTTCTTTGATATATTTACTCAGCAAATGAGAAATATGTGTATTGTTAATGTTTATTGTTTCTGTTATGGGTACTTTTAAGTATTCCTTTTAAAGGTCTATATATATATATATATATATATATATATATATATATATATATATATATATATATATATATATATATCCTTTATAATAACTTTCTAATTTCTTTTCCCTTATTTTTATCCACCTAGAAGAAATAGCTATTAACTTTACATGCAACAATTTTTTAACTCCATTTTTTTAAGTGGATAATAATTCCAAAGAAACTTACTGGGACAAATTCAGAGATATTAAATGGATTCTTAAGCTTTTTAAACATATTTTTTTATAAAATATCATATTTATATACAAAAAAATGTAATATTTTTAAATATAATAAACAAAATTAATATAAAAATACTGCAAATGAAAAATATGCATGTAGTAAATCACTATATTGTATTTTAAAAAAACAAATATTCAGTAAAGAAAATTTCATAAAAATTTAAAGAAAGGTACATATTAAAATAACTTTTATTTTTAAAAATTAATAAATTTTATAATATATTTCTAGATAGATGGATTTGCAAGATTTCTGCAAAATCAATGCAGGTCATAAAAGTATTATACTTTTGCATAAACATATAGCATAACTTTCCCTACAGTGTGAGGGGATTATTCTGTTCAATGATTCTGTAACAGTTATCATGAATACCTATAAGGAATTTAATATAATCTTAACAGATCTCAAAAAGGCAATGAAAGATTTGTAAGGTATGGTCAAAAAGCAATTGTAGAAAAATTTAAACTTTTGCTTTTAATTTTTATTCTATATAATATAATTTCTTTAATGTATTTCATGTTTCTCTAATGTATTTAATGTAAATTGTTAATAGAAAATTAAATTTTTACATTTTATTTTTTCATATTCTTCTCCTCTTGTCAAGAGGACCAGGCCAGATAAAAGATCCTTAAATGTTATTCCTTTGCTGGTACCTCCACATGCTTGAAAGATGTACTACAAAATAAAATAATCAATTATTCAAAAGAATACATATTTTTCAAAAACATTTTAATAATTCAGGAAATTTTATTAATATGTGACACAAATTTTATAATATTAAGCATATTATAAAATTTTATTAATATTATTAATATTAAGTAATTATTTTAATGAATTCTTCGTTTTAAAAAATCATGTTTTACATCCCTAAATATAATCATATTTTTAAAATTTTTACCTTAAACCTTTTTATATAGATGTATTTACACAATTATTAAAGCATTTAACCTTGATAATTAAAATTAGCTATTTTAATTAGTTATCTCATTACCTATACCGAAGCTATTTCTGTTTAAGAATGGGTTAAATACAATATCAATAAATAATTCAACATTTTTTTTGAATATCTAAATAGGAAATTAGCTAAACCAATATTAAATACCTTTACCATAAATTTTTAAACATTTTTTAACATAAATATAGCATTTCATTTCATAAAAATTTAGAACTTTTTCAGGAAAAAAAAGTGAGATTTCATATTAACCAAAAAATTTGTTTACATACCTCTGCAAGTTTTAAAGGAACAAACTCGCCTAAGACATCTTTGATAAATCCTGGCTTGGTAATAACACAGTTTAAGTTGGCTGAGCGTTTGAAAGCATCTTTTAATCTCCGAAGCTCTGCATCAGTGACTGTAAAGAAAAGATTTTTGTTTTTCATTAACTATAATAATTCTGAATTTCAAGAAATTTAAATCTAGTTAAAAAATACATTTTCCTTATAATCAATCTTGTGTTAGCTTTTTTTAACAGTTAATTTAATTTCTTAAAATTCCAATTTTTTCCTACTTTTTTCAATATTAAGGATAAAAAAATGTTTTTAATCATTTATAAAACCTTTTAGATAGAATGTAAAAGTGGTAGATTACACATTGCACCACAAGCTTAGAAGTAAAGTTTCATAGTAAAGGCTAGAAAATCTGACAAAACTTGGATAACGATTAATTCTGAGGATATCTACAGATTCTACTTTTATGTTTGTTTTTTAATCTCAAATGCTTTATTTGTATGTATTATACTTGAATATATTGCATTATAAAGTTTAAAAATATTAGTGAACTCAATTTCAATCTTCATATTAAGTGTTCCTTCCATAAGTGACAGTTTATATGCAGGCATTCTCATTTAGTTTTTCCAGAACATAAATTCCAATTTTATTCTCATATAACATTTAAATTTACCAATAACAGTTTAATGTAAGAAATAATGCGGTTTCTAAAATTTTTTAAAAAGAATCTTTAAACAAACAAAAAATATATAACATGAGGAATTAATAGTATAGCATTTTATTTCTCGGCATATGAAAGGCATATTAACATACTTTTTCAAATAATACCACCGATACATAATCACCGACATTGTTTGCCATACCAATTTCCAGTGCTCTATAAAAAAGTTTCTAAAAGTCTTTTTCCAAACACAAGAATTTTTGATGATAGCACATTTTTAAAATAAAAGAATATAAGTTAATCAAATAAAAAAATTTAGATTTTTAAAAATTAAAATCAAAAAACTAAAATGTGAAACTTTGAGTTAAAAAAATTGGATAAAAGTTTTTATTAAATGTTAATAACAGTTTTTGTCCACAAAAGTCGAAAAAAATTAATATGAAATCCTTCTCAACCCCAATATTATACCATTTGGTCCTATCGGATAACCTAGTGTTTCACTCTTGACCAAGAGTAGAGGCCTTTGATCAGGTTTCATAGTGTAAAATTGCTGTTTTTATGCTAATGGAAATGCAACACCTAATAGGCATTAACACTAAAACTACCATGAGCGGTTCAAATGACTGGTTTCCAATGTATCAGTGAAATTCTTTTTTTTTTTTCTTTCTTAATTAAATAAAAATATTAGCTTTAATAGCATCACAATCTCCCATCAATTAACATCAATATTCAAGATTTAAACTGTTAAAACACTATAAACAAAAATTTATTCAAATGGTCTTTGTTTCAGGTTGCAAAAACTGCTTTTTAAGGCTTCTTCATATCCAATTACACAGCTTGTAAAATAGCAGAAGAAATTTTTATAAAGAATTAAGAAAATTATCTTAAGTTCAAAAACAGTTTTTTTTTTTCCTAAATAATTATTACTCTATTGAATTTCTATTTAATTACCATTTATTAATGCTTAGCTTCATTTTTATTAATTATAGTATTGCAGCCTTCTTCCCCCCCCATTTAGTAGACAGGATTATAAAGATTATTTGAACCTAAAATGAGATAAGAAAAAAATGTAATAGTCTTACTTAAAACAGTTTATTTCTTCATTTAAAATTATATATTTATAATTAATGTTTATAGCCTCCAGTAAAAATAATTTCTAAGATGTTTTTAAGATTATGAATCAATTTTATTTTAAATTGATTCTTAGTTTCTTTACATCATTTTTTTTCATAAAATCTACTTAATTATCCTCAATTACATAATTCAAATAGAAGCATTAAATCAATATTTATTTTTTACACTACAAGAGAAACTCTAGTACAGTTTAAATACAGAATATTTAAGTTAGTCATTTCCTTCGTTAAACAAAAACCTAAAACTCCATAATGTTTCTAAATTCATAAACAGAAAGAAAACTTATATCATGTTAAAAAAAAAACTGTAAAGCCTTTCCAAATAAATACAAATAAATGTTACTTTTTTTTCTAAATTTCCTATTTTAAAAAAAAATTTGGGGATCTAAAGTAAGACAGCATGACATACTTTTAAAAAATGTAAATAAAAAAATTATATGAATTAATATTCTGCAATCAATATATAATATTTAAAATAATTCATGCTATATTGACTATAAAAAACAATGGCAAAATACACAAGAAAGATGGACTGAAATGAAACTTTCAATTAAATCAAATAAAATTGTTTAATAGAGCAATTAAAAATTAACGAGACTGTAGTTGTACATATTTATTAATATTAAAATCCCTCATTTTAAACTATATTTTCTATAACTTGTGTCCATTAATAAAGAGTGCCCATTAAACATTGAGTTCACATCAAACATGAAAAAATAAAAATATAGTAAAACAATTAAATGCATTAATTTCTTCTGCATATGGATATTAAAGGCAATTTATTTAGTTTTGAACTTTTGAAAATTTTGATATGAATTTTAATATAAAAAATATCAAACTTTTCAAAATAAAATTAAGTATGTTGTAAACATATAGAGATCTGAAAAAGATCATAGATTAAATTATTATTTATATATGAATCATTTTCAGTTTTATTTTATTTTATTATTATTTGGCATTCAAGATTTTTTTTATTAAGTGAAAAATACATAGAATTCAATAATATTGATTAAATTCATGAATTCCGCATTTAATCTAGATTTCTTTCTATTATTTTTTACTGTGAAAGTTAATTTTTCCAAATAAAAATCATAGGTGTGTTTTTTTACCCCTTCCATTTTTGCTATCCTTTTAATATAAGAATTGGACAAATAATACTTACACTTAGTAGAATAAATACAAGCAACTTCAATAATCAAATAAAATAACATTTGTAAATTAAATCAATAAAAAAAAATGCCCATGATTTTTATATTTTTGATACAATATGCCAATACATGAAAAGACTACTAATTTGGAAAGAAATTATGCCTATTATTTTACAAATAAATAAAACTCATATAAGATATGTAATAATAATTGCAGAAGTATTAGATATACAATAATCATAAAATTGCATATGGCTATGCAAGAATATGACTCATTAACTCCCAAGAATACCTTTCACAACTTGTAGTTGATTCTAGTCACATAAGACTACTGTTTTTCTTTACACTCAGAAGTTATTAACCAAACAAAAATAATATTTTTTTTCTATAACTTTAAGCATATTAAGCAAAAATCTAACAGTAAAATAATAATACCAACTTTTAAATAAGATATCCAATTATTTTTTGAATCTGTTTTTTAAAATAATTATAAACTATACTTAATATAATTTGAAGCAAAACAATAAATGTATCTTGACACATCTATGTTAAAAAATTAAAATAATAAAATCTATCATAGTAATAAGCATTTAATTCATGATATAATCATTATTACAGAAAACAATTATAAAATTTAGTATATGTTTTTTTTATTAAATTTTAAATATTTGTAGCAGCATTCAAATATTTAGAATAACTATTTTAAAACATGTAATTACATGGTAAATTTAAGGCATCTGAAACTTTCAAATTCTTTTTTTTGTTTTTTTTTTTTTTTTTTTTTTTTTCATTTAAATTTAAAGATAAAAACTGGTTTATTTCTCAGTTGAGTGGGCATTCAAGTTCTCATTCTTTATTTTTATTAAAACAAATTAATAAAGCTACTGATATATCAATACATTTAAATAGATTAATCCGGATATATATAAATAATACCAAGAATTGAAACAGATTATTAAATTAGTAATTTTTTATAGCTTTACATTCTAAATAACAAAACTCTCTTTCTTTAGTGGAGATAGATTTCTTATACTTTCTTTTCATCTTTAGCACCACAACACAGAGTGCATCATTTTGATTCATGATCATGGATAGACAACATACTTTAAAAATTGATATAATTATCCAGCTGTCAATATAGAAAAAGGATGTTATTTATAATAAAATTCTTACTTTCTTAAAAATAAGAAATATGCAAAAAAAAATCTTTTTAAGTAAACAGGAGAGAAGTGTCTTTAAATTACCGCTATATTTTTAAAAATTTATTTTAAATATTCAAACTGAAAAGTTTTTTAGTAAACCATAGCTAAAAACTCAAGAGACACACTACAATGCAAAAAACAAGAAAATAGTCTATTAGAAAGTTTGAAGAATTTATATAGTAATAAGATTTTATGAAAACATAATTAAGCAAATTATAATGTTAAGCAAACTAAAACATTAATTTGTTTCAAGTATATGATTTTCAAATTACATCGAAGCTTTGGCAATGGACATTGAAGTCAAAGAAATTAAGATTCAGAAAAGAATGAGTAAACCAGGTAACTGAGAAAAAATATTTTAAGATATTAGAAAATATTTTTAAAAGTATTTATAAGTTGATTTTGTTACATATATACACACAAAAAGAATTTATTATATTTTCGAAAATTCAGTTGAATATTAAAATTATTATCAAAGAATAATTCTAATATTCAACTCTTAATCCATCCTAGGGCTGCAAGACATATTCTTACCACCAAATTCATTAATCTTTGAATAAAATTATGTAGGTGTGCAAAAGTTCTCACATAATGTTTCATTAAGACAAAATCCTAAATGCTTCTATTTCTTACATAAAATTATGTCTCTTGATTTGTTATATTGTTATTAGTTAATGAAATTAATCAGTAAATCAGAAATTAAATTTATCTAATAATTTAAATGAAATACTTTTCTTCAGCCATTCTCAATCCAAAAAAAAATATTTAATACATTATGGCTATAAAAACAGGCCTTTTAAAAAGTTAACTTAATCACATAAAAATTTTAAGATCTCAATAATCTAATCTTAAAATAAATCATAGAAAAAAATTATTAACTACACTTTTTCCAACTTTTCATAAAATTGAATCTTGGAAAATAAATCAAAATTAAATCCAATTATATTTATTACTAGGCAACTAAAAATCTATTAGCTTCTCCAGGTTAACAAAATATTAATATTAATTTACTAAAATTTTATTTTACAAGAAATAAAAATATTTTTAAAAAATATGGATTTCCAGATGAGTGGTATCATTCATTTAAAAAAGATTTTCCATACAGAAATTGAATTATAATGTAGGTGCAATATAGTATTTCAAATGAACCTCCCCTCTCCTCTCCCCAATTTCACAATTATACAATATTTTATTCATATAAAACTTATTTTCTATCCCTCCCAAACACATATAAATAAAGTGAACTCCCTCATTACATACTAGAAATGGTTGAATTAATAATTTCAATTAGAAAATTTTAAAAAATTGAATAAAATTTTGAATATTAGATTTTTATTATTAACACACATATGTATAGCCCATAAATGAAAAAAAAAATATTTTTGTTATTTAAATTCTTGTTTATTAAATGTTTTGTTTTACAACCATAAATACACTTTTTACATATATCACTTTAATAAAATGGTCTTAAAATGGCATTTGAAAATATTTTTTTATGAAATACATGAAGATATAAAAATATTCAACAAATATATCAAAATTGAGAATTTTGCTTAGTTAATATTTTTAATTGCAAATCAACTGCACTAATATATTCAACAAATAACTCAAGAAAAGTATTTTAGAAGTGAAAATAAAAATTCATTGCTAAAAATGTAGATGAAATAAGCTAAAGAACAGTTAAGAAAGATATTTTTTAAAAATATCTCTTAAAAATTACTAATGCAACAATTTCTGTTGTATCATTTTATTGTATAACTAAACAATTCACATGTGGTCAAATTTCTAACCCACTTTCCATCAAATAATCATATCGGAAATACAAAATAAACAAAAAAAATTGGCATTAATGATTATTTGGGTTATAAAAAAATGATAGTAAATATCTTATAAATTTCAAAAGACAAATAGTTTTAAAATAAAAATGAATTTTATGAATACAAGAAAATTTTGATTTTATACAATGTGTAAATTATCAAATTTTTAAAAAAGAAACAAATCACCACTTAATTTTGGTAACTGCTACACGGTTAACATATATATATATATATATATATATATATATAATGAAAGATGATTATTTTGAAAGTGAAATAGTTAATAATTTGATATTTAAATGCCCTTAATAATAGTTGTGTCTCTATTTTATAACTATAAATATTTCACATTTTTTTTATTGAAAATAAATAAAAAAAATTCATTCACATCTATTGGTAATCTACAATTTAAATTAGGGGGTATAGTAATAACAATTTTTCAATTTAGCCTTTTTACAAAATAATTTGCCTTTTAAAATGCTAAGTAACATCCCTGAGAAACTCAATATTAAAAAATTTAAATAATGATTCCCATTTATATAATTATAAAAATTAAAAACAAACAGTTGTAAAATGTTTATAAAACTAGAATTGCATAAATTTTAAGGTCATTAAAAAAATTCATTTTATGCCTTCAGATAATTGCAAACCAATTTTTTTACAATTAGAAATCTAAAAAGAATTATTTCTGAATTGTCATATCGCGCGAAGCACACCATCAGTTAAATTATTGAAATAGTAAATCATATTATGAATCTAATCAATGTTTTGCAGCAAATAAGCAGGCTTTTTTTCGTAAATATTTCTGGAAATCGTAAAAGAATAATAAAGCAAAATGATGTAATATGAAACGTATAAATATTTAGGGTGTTCGTTTATATATAAACTTACGTGCGCTACAAGCATTATTTACACAAATATTTATTTACATTTTGTAATATATTTAAATGAAATTATAGAGTTTAAAAGCAGTGTTGTGATGATAAACTTAAAGTATATTACAGTTTTTAAAAAGTATTTCACAATTTGTTTTCCAAAAATCAGATATATTTTCAACATACGAAAATTCGCCCTAATTACTGAACCATAAATAAAAAATTGGACAATAAAAAAGTACTGCGTTATTTTTTCTTAGAGTGGCAAATCTATTTTAAAATACCTCCAAAATTAATAATAATTTATTGATTACAATTTGTTCCAAAATATAGCTACACTTCCCGGAATGAAAACGAAAATTTTAACTATCACATTTCCTCAATAAATGATCTTAGACGGTCGAAAAACGCAATATTGATCACATATGTTTCGAAAAGTAAAATTTTATTTCTGGAGTAATAAAAACTGCCTGGTATCTGTAAGAAGTCTAATTTCACGATCTTAAGCCTAGTAGGCTACTAGGTTATTGGGTGATAAGGTATTAAATTTTGACCACCTTAATGTATTGGAATGTCACCCACCTCTCTTGACGGCGTCTTCATATGATAAACAACAAGGTTTAGAGTCTTTAGCTCCCATTTTAAACAACGAAAATTCGTCATTTAAACGAGATTAAAATTTTCACACAGAACATTCTCAACAAAAATATTGTCTGCAGCACTCAACTTGCTTACCAAAACACCAATCACGAAATAAACAACATATTACAAACATGCCAGTTTATCACATGACAATATAACAGGAAACTGCGTGCGCCCTTCCTGTAGTACATCAAGAGCAAAATGATGAGCAAAATCAATAAATTCAAACAGATTTTTATTCTCAGATCCTTATTCTGACACATTAAAGTTTAATTACGTCAATTTAAAACTACTTTGAATAAGAAGTGTTATATTTTTATTTTTATTTCAGGAATAGTGATGCAATACATGAAGAAAATGTGTCATTGCATTATGAAATATTACGTCTTTTATAATTTCTTTAAATTAGCTCCAAACTAAATTGGATTAGGTTTGTTTCTGATTATCTATCGTAAATTAGGCAATAAATATTACCAAATAACAGCACATTAAATATTTAATTTCTAATCAGAATTCGAATTTTTATAAAGTAGCTCTTTAGCCACTCAGCTATCTTGGTCCTTATTGGTTTGGTCAAAAGCAGAAATAAATTATTTAAATATTTATAACATAGAATTTTTAGAACAATTATTGTTGTTTAGAGATGAAGTGATCCGGCGCGAGCATATTACTTGTAACTTAAACTAAATATATTGTTTAAAAGTTTTGCGCTCAGATTTTTTCTCTTGGACCTCACTCAAGATGGTATGTCATTTTGATTTATTATTTATTTTTTAAATTTTAACTTTATCTTCAGAGTGATAATAGGATGTATACTACTTTTTCAGGGAATTCTAATTAAATAATTATACATATTCCTTTTTAGGAACAATAAGCAAGTTCTTTTATTTAGTTAATGATTATGCATCGAATTACATTTCCGACAACAAAGAGTCAACTGGGCTTCAACATTAATCCATGGTTATCATAAATTGGATAGTTTTATTATTTAATATAGAAAGAATCGAAGTAAAATCATATAGAATGATTTTGTTTCATAGTTGTTTTGATAATGAAACTTCTGTTATCTTGATTTAAAGAATGTTGTTGTTTTTTTTTTAAGTTTCATAAAAAATATTCAAAGTTTTAAATTTCACATTTAAAAAAAATTATGATGACAATGGAAATTTTTTTTAAAAATATTTTGATGCTAATTTTGACATTTTGTATTGGGGAAAAAAAGCTTCCTGTTAGAGGAAATAAATATAATATGAAAATAATTTAAATTAAAAGAAGATATCAGAAAATATTATCTTCTAAATGTCTATGCAATTTAGCATAATTATTAATTTCTCCTATAGGAAACATATAGAGAAATTATTGTATTCAAAAGGAAAATTTTCTTCGAGATCTAGATGGATTTCATTGTTTTAAAACTCTCGTTAGGTTGTGAAAAGTTTCTTAGAATTATTCAGCTCGCTTTCGGATTGTACAAAAATCCTAAATGTTATCAGAAGATTGTGACGGCCCTTTGTTTAATTGCTAAATATTCATCATCAGAAGTAAAAGTAAAAATGATTCATTCAAATGTAATTCAAAATTTTATTCGCTGCCAAAGTTGAGATGAATCCGACTATGGAAAATCCAACTGCTGTTTCGTAGAATGCTGGTTTCCACCAGCATTTAATGAAGCTTAAAATCACCGAGTTATGGAGTAAAAGATGGAAAAAAAATAATAACGGGACAAGAAACTATCTTACCATCCGTTGGTTGAGAAAATGTGGTGATATAATTTTTTAAAAAATAAAATAAACATGTATGTCTTACAACATATTAAATATTAAGTTGAAAATTAAGTTAAGTTTACGAGAAATTCAAAATAGTCGGCTGTCTTCTTATTTTACCTTCTTGTATATCAAGTAAAATACCGTAATCGTCAAGAAATTTGACCTCGAGATTTTGATGAATCTCCATGTTTCTCATTTCTCTGAGTTCGGATGACAAATTTTTGGAATTGTGCTTGCCTGTGACGAGATAACTCAAACGTGATGACAGGATGGGATGTATATGGTATGTGATATTTTCACAAAATGTGTATATTTCCATCAAATGTGACACGAAACTCATCCATGAAAAATAATGTGCGTTACTTTGTTCGATTACAATTGAATATGATAGTTACAAAATAGAGTCAGATAAAACTAGTTACATAATTTTTGCCATCTGATATACAGATCTTCTTCGGATTTTTAATATACCGAGTTCATCAATAGATTGATATGTTGTTGTGACTTATGGAACTTTGGAAGCCCGCTGATACTCATCAGAAGGTGATTTAAGGTGAGTGAGTGTCTCTAGTTTTTTCAGAAATGCCAACAAGGGGCAAGAGAATGACTTAGCTACTTCCTGTGTCACATACGCTCGCACAATAACTTTTTACATGTGGCCACATTCACATATAACCAGAGATAGAACACTAAAGAAGACACACAATCATGTCCGAACCGGGACTAGAACCCGGGACGTCCAGATCATAGGGAAGACGTGCTACCTCTATGTCAAAGTCACTTGCGCAGATTGGACTAGTTTGTTCATCTAAATGCGGTAGCTCAGAAACGCGAAACTGTTATTATTTGAAATTTGGTATTTGATTTTAAAACTGTAATGTTAGTAAGTTTTCAATTGGTCGAAAATAGGATGTCTGAAATCCTAAAATCCATACTCTGTTTTCTTTTCTACTCTACGAAACACAATATGATCATTCATGTGTGGGATTTTCGTATTAAAAATCGGAGCACTCTTGTTAATCAAGGTTTTACCCAAGGTCACAAATTAATGCAAAAAAGAATATAAAGCGTTTATTAATGTGGATTCAAGTAACATTCGGGGAGACTCTACTTCCACTCGTTTAATTTATAGATAAGTTTCAGTTTTTGTATTTCGCGCTTAAAGTTATATTTCAAACTATTACTAGAGAATAAAAGAGATATCTACCATCAAGGATTTAAAAAAAAAAGAAGAACATTCGGAAATAAAAAAAAATAGCATAATGACATGAATTGTGTTATTTGTAGTACTATGTTTGTCTAAAATTTCGACTTGTTTTTTTGACGAAATTTTATACTCATTTTAAACTTTGAACAGAGTTAAGATTTAAAAATTAACATTTTTATCTTTGTTTTTTGAACGAAGTACAATGTTACAGGATAAAAAAATAACTGAAAAAAATATTTCAAAATAAACTGGAGATAATTTTTAAAAATAATAATTTTCTTCCGAAATAGGTGCTGTTCTCTTTAGATCGTGTGTTCTAGAAAGGATTTAGGGCATGAATTGACAAGAAAAATAATAAAAATATCATTTTTTAAAATTAAAATTCCTTTTCTGCATTTAAAATAATAGGCTTTTAAAACATTATAGTTATTGAATAAATGATTACAATAAAGATACATAAAATCACTTCTCCCTCTCCACTTTACAGTTAAATTTAAATAATAATAATATTTTATGAAATAATTCGGTAATCGAGGTATCGATGCTTAAAAAGATTTTCGCATTTCTACTTTTGTGGTAATACTTTTTTGACCATTACCCTCCATGAATTTTTTTTTTCTATATGAACGAAAATTATTGTTTAGTAAACAGTATTTAAAAGCTATTAGAACCATATGTTGATCAACCAGAACGCTTCTTCAAAATGAGACATATCAATGATTGTTATAAATAAGTATAGTAGCAGAACAATTTTAAATAACGTTTTCTAATTACCTACATGGCTGCCTAGTTATCATTTTCGGTTAAAAATCTTGGCAATTGCACAAGAATCAATTAAAAGAAGCATGAAAAGTTATTTGAAAAAAAATTCCTGAATATGACTTCGTTCTTTTATTTTAATTTCGAGGGGAAAAACAAATATTAAAAAGAAATTAAATAAATTCCTACTTAGATCAACAAAGGAAATTTTAATGTAGTTACTTTTTATTAAATGATTACCATCAATTTATATAATAGCTAGAAAGGATTGATTTTCACAAGAATTGTACTCGCATTCACTTTCATGTGAAAAATGCTCAAATCCTCGCATTTTACTGACTAAGCTACTGCCTGTTGATTTAAATGTTTTTTTGCATATAACTATTTAAAGTATTAAAAATGAATTAAATTTAATTAGTGAATAAATATTTTTAAAAAATGTATTATCATTAAGTGTCATCCGCTACAAGTTAAAAAAATGTAAAAACGCTTAAAAAATGTATAAATGTATATATGTTTATTTGCTATTTGATAGAAATATTATTATCCGAGGGGTATTTGTCTTAAAATTCGATTTTTCCAGATTTACGAATAATATTTCCTACTAATAAAAGTGATTGTGTGAATTTTGGTTCTCTACAAACCAATTCATTTGGCCTGAAGTTAGAAAATTTAGTACAAATCCACTTTGGAAAATGAGAACATGCTTTTCATTTTCCAACATTGCTTCTCACTTTAATATTTAAAAGAAATTTAATTAGAATTTAAATAAAAAAATTAAACGAGATTTCGAAGTTTTTCCTCAATAATTATCCAAATAAAATTGAACAAAAAGGATTTTTACATAGCTTTAAAAATCAATTTTTTAATGATATCAATTTATTTTTATTTGACGAAATTTATTTGAATAATATTTAGCAATAGATTTTTTTTTCAATTATATACATTTTCTTGCTGTAGCATTAAATATGTAATTGCGTGAATTTCTTTTGTTTTTTGAAAATTAAAGAAACATTCTTTTCATTATGTACGCAATTAATATATGATTTAAGGAAGAAGAAAGTGAAGTTAAGGTACTTCACGAGAGGTCATTCAATTAGAAGATATATTATTCAAACAGTTACATTTTTAATTGCTTAATGACGCTGTGGGACTTTACTATATTACGAAGGCTCATGTACACAATAAATAGAACAAGTGTAAAGCTATTGAAATAAAACAGCTTTATTATCCAACACTATTCGTTACTTTAAAAAATATTTTGCTATACTTATTAAAAATATTTGGATACTTATAAATTTTTTGGAAGAAGGGGGCACTAAAAATCAAGTTAGCATAAAAATATTTAATAAAATCCAACAAATATTCCTCGAGAAAATGGTATTCACCAAAAAGGTAGTTACGCATAAAAAAACACAAATCATTTTTAAGGAATTATAACATGTTTCAGTTAATATAGTAAAATCACAAATATAGTAATGATCATAGTAAAAATTCTATCTGTCGTAGATTAAAAATTTATTTTAACTTATTTTTATTTCTTTTCGATGCTCCTTGACGATAAATTAAAAAGAATCTGTACTCAAATAGCGCATTGGCACAAAAGAGAAAACGCTAGGACCGGCATTTAGATGACCAAATCATCTGCACCAAAAAGGTACCCACCCTTGCGAGGGGGGGGGAGTCAAGGGTGTCCTCACCAGAATGTTATCAACTTCCGACAAAATATCGGGATATAAATAGGATGGGGGCATGAAAGGCTCCAGCTTTGATGCTAATATTAGACAGTTCAGATTCACTTTAACAATTTTAGAAAACAAGTTTATAACTTCTCGCATTCAAAGAGAAATACAATCATCAAAAAATTCGATCTTCGTATTTTGATGATTTATTTGTTTTATGCTTTCTTGAATCCGAAAAATACATTTTTGGATTTATGCATATGTTTTAACTCCAAATTTGCAAATTCCTATTTAATTTTGGGTGAAATGCATTAATGAGAATCTCGTATGTCCATGTGTATGTGGATATTATAAATCAAAAATGCACAGAGATTAAATAAATAAAATTTGATGCATTATTTTACTATAAAAAATGAAGGCGTATACAAAATTCTGGGCCCAATCCATCAAGGGAGTGATCAGCTGTTTTTTCATATGTATAAAACTAAATGTAGTTATTCAGACAAACCAATTTTGGCTTATCGATTTGTAACTAAAAGTATTCATCTATGTTAAAATATGGTCCCAATTTATAGACTAGAGGACTGAGTTTTTTCCCCATTATGCTATACAACACAAAATATTATATACAGAGATCCAAAGCTTGGAGTCGGAGCAGAAGAAGGATCACTTGTGGATTTGCAGCAACAAAGAGCTTGTCGCATGACTCCTCAGGCCTACCCTCATATACTTTCAAGGGAAACAGAATTTTCTAAGGTGAATTAGAAAATATTCACATTGTTATGAATTTTGTGAAAATTAGATGTAAATATTATAAATATTTATGAATTGTTGTGTAGAGTTTGTAAATATTTTCAAGTAGTTTAATTTTATAAAATCAATTATAACGGAATTGCGCGTCAGCGAGAAAGGGGGATTTACAACAGAACATCGCCATATTTGACTAATTTGGCGATGTAGATGTTTTGGTGACGTAATGAGGTAGCTAATGGATTTCATTAAACGTTATAATGTGTAGAAGAAGCAAAGAAATAAAGATTTGTTCTTAAAGAATGCTGGAGAAAGTTTCAGAGTTATTTCTCCAGCATTCTTTAAGTTTCTGCTTTTGCCCCGTCCACTTACATGGGACACTTTTTAAAGACACAGATTAAGGTGGGGAATCAGATAAGTTCGGAGAACGAGCTATATTAGTTGGCTTAGCTTGAGAGAGCTTTTCTTTTTGACGTGCATTCTATAAATTTGCTGATAACCGAAATTAGAGGATTAAATAGAGTTAATTTGCTGAGAATTTGTAGTTGGTGTTGCGCATATTTAATGCACGTTTTCCTAGGCAATAAAATTTGCATCTTTGCATCATTCTTGTAAGAATTTTCGTAGCAATATTTTCTAAATATATGGAGAAATTAAGTAAAATGCTCTCTATAGTTTCTTTTCATTTATGGTTTCGTAAATTATAAATTGAGAAAATATAATAATCATAAAAAAGAAATTTAATTTTGAGAATTTAATGTGGCTCTCTCTTTTAGGCTATCTTAAATCGGGAAAAAATGTTTGGAAAGACGTCTAACTAAAAAAAAAAAGGCTAAACGAGTGAAATTTCGTGTGACGTCATAACAAAACCAGATAGAGTGATCTCCCCAAAACTTTCTAGCAAACCCTTAACAAATTTCCTATGCCATAAAAGGCCTCGCAGGACATTAGCATAAAATAGTTATGAAAATTAATTTATGATGTAATTTTGTATTTTGATTGAGGACATCAATGGTATGGACTTAGATCATACTGAGTCACAAATTATTATGAGGTAGGCCCTCCTTTTGCATCTAGAACAAACTGCACACGTCTGGAAAGACTTTTCACCAGTTTTTGATGCAAGTGCAGTTTTGTGTCATCCGGAAATCGAATTTGTGCTTTAAAAACATTTTTCTCCATCGATTAAAAAAAGATTTGGCACAAAACTTCCCTTGAGGTCACAAAATTCCATACCGAATTTGATATATTCAAGGGATTGTATTTTTAATTTACTGCGTTAGTATGTTTCTGAAAGTACGGGCCGATATGTAGTCAAGCCATTGCGGGTTTTGTTTTGTATCTACTCTATGAATGTTGAATCTACGTAATGAATCGTATATGTATCTAGTTCTCTTCTTTTTGTAACTATCGTGTTTGCTTATATTCACGCAATCGGACAGGCAGACTTCCTTTGATCAAATTTTACTCAAAATTTGATAGAGATCTACAAATTTGACTTAAATTCCGTATACCAAATTTATTTCATCTTGCTCAAAGCATTTATGGGATATCTTTCAACTGCGCATTTTTCGTACTCGTGGAGTTTTAAAACGCAGAGATTCGTCAAAATTTTGAGTTCGAAATTATTGATGTTTAGCTCTCTTAAATTACTATACTTTCCTTATATACTATCTGGTCAAAAGTATCTGGACACCCAGTCTTACGAACTTAGAGCGTACGGTAGCACATATTAATATAATGTTGGTCCTCCTTTTGCATAGATAACAGCCTGCACACGTTTGGGATGATTTTCCATCAGTTTTTGATAGGTGGCTGAAGAAGTTGTCTTCCAGGCGTCCATTAGAGCTGAAGTGAGTACTTAAAGTTAGGATAGTCGATTAGGCTGGTTTCGTAATCTAGATTCTAATTCGTCTCAAAGGTGTTCTATGGGATTTAAATCGAAGCTCTGAGAAGGTCAGTCCGGTTTTTAAATACCAGTCCAGTTTTTGAATACCCATTTTGTCAAACTACATTTGTGCAAGCCTCGATTTATGAAAGGTGAATTTATCCTGCTGAAAGAGAAATGGACTTCCCCAAAATATTTCTGTAGAGTTGGGAGTGCAGCATACTCCAGAATGTCCCGAGTTCACGTTTCTAACCATGGAAACTAAATGATTAAGGCCAAACCATGAGAAACACACCTACATAATTATGCTTCCACCACCAAACTTAACAGTTGGCATAATGCAGTCACAAAAGAAACGTTCGAATCTGTCAGATCCATACGCATCCATTCGACTGCCAGACTGTAAAGCGAGATTCATCATTCCAAAGAACAGTTTTCCACATGTTCATAGTCTAATGATGGTGAACTCTGCACCATTGTAATCAATACTTCGAATTCTGTGGAGTGATGTTCGGCTTGTGCGCGGCTGCACGACCATGGAATCCCAAGTTTTTTAACGCTCGACGAAAAGTCCTGCTTCTAACACTAAAGCCTTATGAGCTTTGGAACTCCTCAGAATTTCCCCCCAAAGTGAACTTACAATTTTGTTTCACTAACCTTCTCCGAGTTCTGCGTCTGCGATCACCAAGTTTTTTTGTCTACCAGTTCGTTTTTCTCCATTTCACTGCCTGGACGTTTCCAATTCACAATTACATCATCCGCAGTGGATTTAAGCTTCTGTAGAATATTCGCTATCTCACGAACTGATTTCCCACAAAGGTGGTATCCCCCTATATTGCCACGATGACTCACTTAGCTCCTTTGAGGCTCCTTCCAGGCTCACATCAACTCTTTGCCTCAAAAACGCATAAATACAACCTGACAAACCCCTACTAAAGCTTTTATAGTTTTCTATTTGGCATCAAATTATATCACCCGCCAGAACCACTTTTTTAAGGGGTGTCCGGATACTTTTGGTAAGATAGTGTACTACGTATACGATAAAATGAAAATCTTATAATTTCCAACAAATTTTGAATGAAATACAAAAATTTATCCATATGCATGTGACCCGATAACTCAGAAATATAGCGGGTAAAGGAAAATTGATGCATCTTCTTGCCATCATAACTGTTCATTGATTACAAATTGGACTAAATTGGTTGAAATAGGTGCATGTGAAATCAACATTCGGGATTTGTTACATACTCCTATACTATGAAGAATATGCGTAGATTATAAAAGTAGAGATTATGATAGGAAATGGCATATCATAATGTATAAGTATAAGAATTCCTCTTTCGAAAAAGTCGAACGCAGATTATTATTTTGTCTTAGTTCAAAATCCATTATTTGCCGACGTCCTGGCCCAGGGATAGCGCATCATCCCCGTGATCTGGACGTCCTGGGTTCGAGTTCCTGTTCCCTCGTAGATGTTCTTATCTGTTCTATCAGTGGTGTGTTTCACAGTGCCCCCTGTAAAAAGGGGCTGTGCAAGCGAATGTGATGCTTGAGTAGTGGTTCTGTATGTGATATCTTTATATAATGTGTTGTCTACTTCTGTAAGCCCCTTGTGATACTTAGTGGTGCGAGGGATTTCGAAAAGTTCAATAAAAAATTAATTATTTGTAGTTATAAATTAAAACAAATACTTTTTTGTTGGAAAATTAGACAGAAGTATCTTTATAAAATTTTCTTGTGAAGGTGTTATCTTCCTCGGGGCCGCATAAAATTATGGTTCGAGGATAAGATACTGAATACTACAAGTGCTGAGATTTTTATTTTCACATATGAGAGTTATGTACATCGTAGTATGCTACAGAAAATTGGTAGTATAATCGGAAAAACGGTAGTTTATGCATTAACTACCTGCCATTGTCAATAATAGCTCCATGTCGAAAATCGATCTGTAGCATGAATCATGCGATTTTCCGATATCTAGTTAGCGAACTTTGGGAATTTCTAAGGCGATTAATCACTGTATTTATTTATACAAATACCAGAAAATTGAAAAAGTAATTTAGACCACTCAGTTCCATTCAAAATTTGAGAAAGAGCTATTATTGTAGACACAATTTGACATATCAAACTTCCTCACGTGAAAGTTGTGCGTTTCCTAGTGTAATAAAGTAATTCAATGTTTGTATATTAATTGCACGGTAATGATGGGAGATGGTCACCAAATTTTATTTAGTGTGAATCTAGCATTCTTACTGAATCTAGTATGTAATTTTTAGTGGTTAATGCACAAATACGAGAAAACCGAAAATATATTTTGAGCACATTTATTCCAACCGTTCAAAACCAGAATTTTACATATAATTATAACTGTAATAAAAAAATAATATAACAAATCCAATTTATTTAAGTTATTGCATTTTTGAGTTAGTGTGATTACTAACTGTCAAATCCTTTGACAGATGTGGTTGAAAATTTAATGAGAATAATTGGATGAAGTACAGTTGCTAAAAATGTGAACCAAATGTCATTTACTTAAGTTGTTAAGTTTTCGAATTCTCCCGTTTCCATGCATGAAAATTTACAGATTGAAAGAAAATAAACCTCTTTCCAGACTTCGGTTCCTACGTAAAAGTCAACCTTTTAGATGCCTAACTTCTGAAATCATCCATTTAGCTTTTTACGGCTTTTTGGTAATTGTATTTACTTGTATTCGACAGTTTCAAATTGAAAAGATCTGCATTTTAGTTGCCTAACTTGTATGCCAAATCATCCATTTAGCTCTTTACAGTTTCTAGCTATTGAATTCGCTTTTATCCGAACAGCCAGACAGGAAATTCCAAATGGATACAGATATATATTTCAGATGATTAATCTAAATACCAAATTTCACCCACCTATTTTTTTCTTCTTGTTATTGTGTTCACTTGTATCGGACAAGCAGACAAATAAACTTTCTTTCCCTGAATGGATTTCTTGGGAAGGTCGAAAGAAATCTACGAATTTGATGTCAAGTCCATGCACCAAATTTCAACAGTTTAGCTCAAAGTTGTTAGAATTTAGTAAGGAGTTAGATTTTTTTCCATTAAGAATTTTTAAATTTTAGGTTAAGAATTCCTATTTCTTTTCCAGGAGGATAACTACTCCGTTCCCACATTGAAGCTTGAACAGACGTGGTTTGACCAAATGGGTATTCTAAAACTGGACGGGTTTTCTCAGAGCCCCGATCTAAATCCCATAGAACACCTTTGGGACGAATTAGAGTGCAGACTTCGTAATCAGCTTGATCAACCATCTTCACTGCAAGCACTCACTTCACGTCTGATGGACACCTAAAGGTCAATTCTTACCCAAAACGGTGAAAAGTTTTCCCAAACGTGTGCAGGTTGTTATCGATGGAAAAGGAGGAACGACCTCATATTAATATGTGCCGCAGTACGCATAAGTCCATATCACTGGGTATCCGGATACTTTTGGTCAGATAGAGCATTTAATGATTTATAAAATTTATATGTTTATAATATTTTTTACTCGACTTAAAAACATTTTTAATTGACTGGTTTACGCCACCCTCCATTAGTCTAGTGGTCCTAGGCAGCTGCCTGTAAAAATATACACCAGTACTGAAAATTGATTCAAAAATAAAACAGCAAAATTTTTCAGTAAAAAGAAATGTAGACAAATATCATTATTTAAAAGAAATGCAACATTTATTAATAATACTTCATAATTTTTTTAAAAAAAACGTATAAAATGCAGACAAGAAAAAGCAAAATTGATTCTCTAAAATACAACGTCTAAGTCTAAAAATAAATCTAACAAAAAAGCAAATTCTTTTCTTTTGAATGAAAGCAAAGTCCATGTCTTCTATTGGAATTTCTTTCAAGGTCAATCATATTTTCTGGAAGAATCTGAAAAACAAGTGTAAAATAGTATTAAATATGATAAAAAGATATAAATATCCCCATCATTAAATTTTCACTTAAAAGATTTTTTTTGTAAAGTAATTTTAACATCAGAAAGTAGTAAACTCATATAAATAATTAAGGTTATCTTAGCGCTA
This sequence comes from Argiope argentata, assembly GCA_026289955.1. Lineage (NCBI taxonomy): Eukaryota > Metazoa > Arthropoda > Arachnida > Araneae > Araneidae > Argiope > Argiope argentata. Next base: position 2,710,977 of record JAOUZG010041912.1, read on the forward strand.
TGTAAAAAGTCAATTTTCGTAGAAATTTTATAATTTTTCAATAACAAATAATTAACAGTAAATTTCTGTATTATCTGATTGAATATGAAGAATTTTTGTAAAGATTAAATATGAATATAAAAAATGGGTAATTAAAAATTGAAATGAAAAAAAGAAAATTAATTTCTTATGAGGAAATGTTTTCCAATTTTTTTTAAATTACGATACAAAAAAATAATATATCCTGTAGAAAGTAATTCTGCTTATCCTAAATGAACATTGTCTTACGCTTTTGTGTGACGTCATACTTTCTAAAGGATGTGCAAAGAGTTCCAAAATTAAACTGTACTTCTGAATTTATACTAACGTGCCAGCCATCATTTTATTGATGTTATATATATATATATATACCCTCATTTTATTGATATTTTATATATCCAATACATATTTTATATATATATACAATAATGCTTTATATTGGACTTTGAATTTCAAGAGAATAACTAACAAGGGGAGGGCACGGGGTTGAAATTTGAGTTTTAAATGAGAATTAATATAACGATAGAATAAAAATAGGGCGTATATTAATTAAAATTATTAGTAAATCGTTAATTAAATTTAAATAATTTTATTTCTTTTAAAAAACGCATCTATATTTATAAATCTTTTCTTTTAAAATTTTAATTTTATTGTTATGTATTTCGATAATAAATATTGATTTTGGGATTTAAAAAATTTAAAATATATATATTAATTAAAAGTAATTGTTAATTTATAATTTCATTAAAAAATTTAAACAAACTCCGGCCAGGTTGGAATTTTGACCTTCCGCATACGACATGGTTACCTAGGCAACAACGCTATTGGGATCATAGGATCAGAAGTCAAGTCATCAGTGTATAAGCTTTACCAAAAGTTTGAAGATCATTTTCTCGAAATTGACTGGCTATTGCGTTTTAATATTTTCATGAATGAACATTCTGAATGTCTACTATCATTATACTAAACCTCACCCCTATCTCAGATTTCAACACCGTACTTTCCCTTGTAGGACAAAATCATTTAATGTCGTAAGATAAAAATAACAGAAGCTATATTGTTGTTTCGCAATGCCCTCAAACAATTATTCTACTTTAAAAAATATATTCTATATTAAGGAAAAGAGCCCAAAATATACAAATAAATAATTCCTAATTCTAAATCGCCAGTAGCGATCCCTATCATTCCTATTCCAAATACTAAATTCTATCATTCCTATTTTAAAATACTAACTCACCAGTGGCGGATTTATGTATTTTGCGACCCGAGGCAGTGTACTGTACTGACTAGCGCTCTCTATGTACGAACTCAAAAAGGAAAGACCAGAACGAAAGAAACTGTGATGAAATGACGAGGTGTGGTGTTGTGTGGCAAGACGAAGAGTGTGTGATGCGTTTCATTGAAAATGGCTTCAGAAAACTATTAAAGTTGAAATCTTTTATAAAGGTGTACCCTGTGATGTGTGCAATTAATTACTGATTAAAACATATTGCACTAAAAGTTTGTTGACTATTATTTGCTTTTGAGATACGTCACAATACGTTATGATGCCTTTCTTTTAAGGAAGAGAACGATTTAGTTTCACATTTCAATGTATTTTTAATGTATCATTGTTTTATCTTAGGTTATTTTTCATTTTTATTAGTTTTATGAAAATGTATTTGTTTTAATTTATCTATTACTTGCAGTACCCTCATGGTGTTGCTCGTGGCATAGAATCCAAGAAGAAAAATTAGCTTTAAATTAGGTCTGGTTTCCAACCGATACGACATGGGCATATTACGCAACAATCTGCTTATAAATGATCAGAAATAGCTACAAAAGTTTTTTTATAGCACACATTCAGAAATATTTCAGGCGATCATTTCTAGATTGGATTTCCTTCTTTTCGGCATAATGAGATGTGAATTTCAGTTTAAAATCAGACGTAAACAATGAAATGTATCGCATACGGATACCATAGTTCTTGCTATTTGTAAATCCATAATTTCGCGCATGCACGGATAAATTAAAGTAGCAATTATAAAACTCCCTTCTTTATTTTGATGTGATTTTAACTTACTAAGGCCTTCTCCAATTAATACTGTACAAAATGGTATAAATATCTCCAACATCTGTTCACAATTTGAGTTTTTGCGATTCCAACTTACAGACGCTTTCAGGAGACTTCATTTTATACTATGTATAGATGACTTCAAGTATCTACATTTGTGCGCAATATTATTGAATCAGATTTTCAATATTTATAAATAATTTAGTAAGAAAGTAAATTGAAGTAATGTAAATAAGAACCTGAGCAATAATTACTGATCAGAGGCTAATATTATCCTAATATTTTATAACATGTAAAATCTGTATACTTTACAAACTTTTTACTAGGCAACTAAGTAAATAAAAGATTTTCAGTAGATTTGTTGCTGTTCCCTGTATAGCTGGTGGTTTCATGCAGTTTTTTAGTTGGAAATCTGCTTTTATACATCGAAGTCATTTACATTATTATCGAAAGTGGAAGAACAATTACTTGCGAAAGAATTATCATTGCCAGTTGGGAGATAACTGGTATTTTTTGTTTGGATAATATTGCACCAGCTAAATGCGATGAATTGAAAACTCTAGATTCTCACATTATTGCTAAAACAAAACAAGAAAAGCAATATCAACTGATGTTTTCCTGAAAGTCTCTAAACTTTGTTAGTGCAAAGAAATTTTAATTTAAAGCTATAAACAAAAAGAAATAAAAAGTAAACAAACAAAATATTAATTAATGATAATTTAAAGAAATTTGATCCAGGGCATTTGATATGATTTCTTTATAACATGGCACCGTATAAAAAATTTTAAGACTTACCAATGACATTTATTGAAACTTTTTTTTCAATTCCTAATATTAGTTCACACTCCCCCTATATTCTCGTGCAACTGCCAAGATTTTTAACAGAAAATGATCATTAAATAACTAAGAAGGCCATCAGAGAACGTTATTTAAAACTGATCTACTATAATACCTGTTCATAAGAATCGTTGATGTGTCGCATTTTGAAGAAGCGTTCTGGTTGGTCTACCCGTGGTTCTAATAACTTTCAAATACTGTTTAATAAAGAATAATTTCCGTTCATATAGAAAAAAAAATATTCATGGAGAGTAATGGGCAAAAAAGTATTATCACAAAAGTAGAAATGCGAACATCTTTTTAAGCATCGATACCTCGATTACCGAATGATTTCATAAAATATTGTTGTGTTTTAATTTAACTGTAAAGCGGAGAGGGAGAAGGGATTTATGTATCTTTATCGTAAATCATTTATTCGTTAACTATAATCTTTTAAAAGTCTACTATTTTAAAGACAGAAAAATTATTTAAATTATTTTTTGAATAATATTATATTTTAACTCCTACTATTAGTTCACACTCTCCCTATATATATCTCTCTTGTTCAAATTTTCAAACGTTAATAAAATACTTTTTTATTTATCCACTCGAGTTCGAATACATTTTTTTAAAACTTGTAGTGGATGACACTCGATATTAATACAGTTTTTTCAAATATTAATTAATTAATTAAATTGAATTAGTTTTTAATTTTTAAAGTAGAGTTTTAGCTGTTTGTACTGAACATTGAAATCAACAGGCAGAAGCGTAATCGGTAAAATGCGAGGATTTCAGTGTTTTCCACGTAAAAGTGAAGAATGCGAGTCAATTTTTGCGAAAATCAATTATTTTTTCATAAATTATTTATGTTAATTGTAATTATTTAATAAAAAGTAACCGAAATAAAAATTTTCCTTGTTGACCTCAGTAAGAATTTTTTTTATATTGCTTGTAGTTGTTGTTTACATCTAGAAATGATCAAAGGTAAAATAATGCATAAGAAAGAGTATATCTATATTATTTATTTTTTGTTTTTTCGCCTTCGGAAATAATTTTACTCTTTTATATTATATATTAAAAATTCAAAATAAACTCTTTGCAAGTTCTTTTCAAAATTGAATATTTTTATAGAACAATGTTTTTATATTATATTTTTTATACAACAACTTTTATTATCAAATTTTGGGTCTCAGACAATTTTCTCAAGCAAGTAGAATTGTGTAAAATCATATTTCCGACACCTTTAGAAAGGAATTAGTCTCATTTTCCATTTAATTCTGTCAATACTGAATTAATTGAAACGTCATTTCAATGAAATCACGATGGATGTCCGAGACATTTGTATATCATTGAAAAATTTCCTCTCCCTGCGATTGATCGAATACTCGTGTATCGTGCTTTGTTCGTTAGAGACGCTCTCCCAGTTAGATTTAGAAGACAGATAAGTTTTCTAAAAACTCTCAAAGGAAATCCGTGCATGTGTTTGCTTAGTAGTCATAAATTAAGATAGTTTTTCATTCGTACATTGATCTCTTAAAATCACGCGTTGACATTGTAGTTTTTGGAGACGTAGGAAAGAGAAACTAGAGAGAGCCATTATTCTGAGATACCTGAACACGAGCATAGTAAGGAATGAGAAGAGAGGGGGAGGAATGCACAAAAGAAGCAATTTCGGAACAAGGAGAAAAATAATTCTTCGGCAATGTATTTCGTTTACAAAGACAATCCTTAATTAAAGTATACAATACGATTAAATCTGTGCACCAGAAAAAAACTGATAATTCAGCAATTTAGCTCTGACAACGGCGGTAAATTAGTTTTTAATACTAACGGGAAAAAAACTCAAATTTTAAATCATATATTATAAATATAATGAGTTGTGTGTTCTCTGGAGGTACTACGTCAGAGGTGATCGTTCTCTGTTCCAGATCTAACTTACGATCTGTGGATGAATGAATGAAGTCCACCACGTAAAAGGGGTTTGTGACGTGTGCGAGCTAGAAATCAGATTTCTGCCCTCATGTGCTCAGGGGTTCATACCTTCAGAAGCTACTGCACCCCTCCTTCCGTTGTAAAGCGGAACACGAGAACAACAACAATTGTTGCCTGTGCTGAAAAGATAGTCTAGACAAACAACCTCAATTTTGTTTACTCAACCGAAAATGGAGAGGGGGCAACAATTTCTATGTTTCTCTGAAACAATTATAAGGCGAAGCACTACGTTTTAAACACTTATAGATTTTTCTAAATATTTTTTCTGTAATGAAGCTGTTATAAATCTTCAATTTAATTTCGATAAAATTTATTAAAATAAGATGTCTGGATTCACAATGTAACGACCATGTGGAATATTTACTGGAGTCTCAAATTTCAAACTTTACGAAGTGAAAATTAGAACTTTAAATGAGTAATTTTTTTGAGAAAGAGAAGTTATAATTATTTATCATGTTGGATCGGGATAGCCTAATTGGTAGAATGTTGGCTTCGCATTCCTTGCGCTACGAGTTCAAACCCTCCAGCCGAAGACTCTCCGTGTGTCGGGGCAAACGATCGTTAAATCTGCCGTGATCACAAAGTCCTCAATGTCGAGAGTAATACCACTGGGGGTGTACTAGGTCAGAGATGAACGTTCTCTGTTCCAGATCTAAATTACAATCTGAGCAATGAATGAAATGCATGAATGAAGTCCACCCGTAAAAAGGGTTTGTGGCGTGTGTGAGCTAGAAATCAGACTTCAGCCCTCGGGTGCTCAGGGGTTCATACCCTCAGAAGCTATTTCACCCATCCTTCCGTTGTAAAGCGGAATACGAGAACAACAACATTTAGTATATTTATACGTCTGTTAATTGAAATCCGACATTCCTTTCAAAATAAAAACGTTCTTCACAAAATGTTTCATACAATTCATTAAATGTTTAGCAAGAAAAAATTTTCGTATTTCCTCTACTTACTAAGTTTTTGACTTTGTTTACACATTTAATGATATAAATATTTTGTTTCTTTTTAACAGTTTCATGTGAATGGCCAACATTTTCGATGGAAATGAACCCTTTTAATATTAGCAATCGCAAGACTAAATTATAAGACATATCACCAGGCTCTGATCGGTTCAAGAATTCGTTAGTTTTCGGGAGCAACTACTAACAATATTTACAAGGACAAATTATATTAAAAGTAAGGAGTGTGCATATTTTGTGACATTCAGTAAGAGCTTTGTATTCATTCGACAAAATATTTGACTATGGGTAAAAAACTGACTAATATTGAGTTTCTAAATTAATGCTGAGCTCAGGTTTAATATGTTAGTCTAAATATTAAAGGATTGCTTTGGTATTCATTATTTAAAATTTTTTGGTGGAATTCAAAAATTAAAATCAGATTGAAATGAATCATACTCAACTGTAAAGGCAAGTAGGACAACTATTTATTCATTTTTTTTATAATGATAGAAATTTAACAAATATATATTTTGTAAAATTAGACGTCTTTGAAGATCAACTTTCTCTGCTAAACTGCTGTAAAGACGCGTGGGACTAATTTTTGTCAACCTCTGCGGAATGATCACATTACCTTTGGCCGCCAGATGGTGCTGCCCAATGATTAGATCATATATAGATTAGTTACGAAGAAAAGAGTCGGTGGACGGAGAAGCAGTAGTCTGTTCGAGTCGCCAGGATGATGTGTCTACTGTTTAGTTATGAACTCTATTTTTTACTATTAATTGTTGTGTATTGTATTTGTTTTGTGCGGTGTTATGCTGTCCTGTATTGTGACAACCGACAGAAAAAATAAAAATGTCCAATACTTGTGGTTCATCATTTCGGCTTCAGTACACTTTTCACTTTTCAGGTTGTTAATGATTAATATGTAATGTATTTTTTAAAAAATTTACCTTGACATTTAATATAATTGAAAAAATTAATTGAACCAGTTTACAGCAAATTAAAAAGAGCAGACATGTGAAACAAAAGCGGAAATGAAAATCTATTATATAGTTAATGACTGGCATAAGCACGTGATAGAATATTTTAAAGAAGGCGTTTGAACCCCATCATAATGTTCCAAAACAATTTACATATCAAAATGAAAATGTGATTTACGAAAGTGGGAGATTATACTGGATTGAAATTACTGTACCGCGCTTCGGAGTTCGTGCAGATTGAGAATTGATAAAACAATCTCTCGAAAATAATAAAACGTTTTTTTGTAGAAGTCTCTAGAAGGGAAATTACTGCAGTCAAATTCGCAACTCCAATTCAACTAATACAACAGGCAACAGCTTCCAAACACAGAGGTTTCTAATATCTCAGACAAATAACAGCTTCTGTGCACTGGACTAACACTCCAGTCTTCACTATTATCTCGTTTCCCCATGGGCAACCGGAAGGTGGTATTTAAACCTGAATTGGCATAAAAATCTAGGACTTTCGTCAAGGTTCTGGAAGGTTCTAGGCTATCTCACCTAATAATTAAAAAATTATATTATTTATCTTGTAAAATTTTTCACAATTTCCTTTTACACTAAAGCGATAACGCGATTTTATTTAGAATCGTATTTTATAGATCACTGTTTTAGAGTAAACTTTTGCATTTTTGAGGAAATCTTAAACATCATTTACCTATCGGACACATGGCCTTATCCTCATAGTCGCATGTTTTTTGGCGGAGGTTGAAATGGAGCCGAGCAGGACACACGAATTCGTACGCTAAACCATTGCTGCAGAGGTAGTAAACGGAGCAGTTGGAGGGATGGCGATAGAATATAGGAATCTTCCCATTAACTTCTGGACAGTAAGGACTGCGTACACCAGGTGCCTGAAGAGTCCCCGCTAGAGAGAGAAATGTTGAAGTCTGATAATGAGGAGATGGTATTAATTGTGACCGATACAATGACAGACGCTTCAAAACGAAGTGAAGCAAGTTAATGTTTGGACAACTCATTAATGACTAGATTTAATAATTTTGAGCCGGTATCTTGGTACAGAGGTAGCGCGTCTTCCTCGTGATCTGAGCGTTCCGGGTTCGAATCCTGGTTTGGGCATGGTTGTTCTTCTGTGTACCATCTATGAGATGTGTGAATGTGCCCCCCTCCCTGTAAATAGGGGCTGTGCAAGCGAATGTGATGAAGAGACGCTTCTTTCGGCTTAAATCCGCTGATGCATCAGTGAGCTTGTCCATGGAAAGTGCCATTAGTAACAACAACAATAATTTTGAAAATTTTATTTCAAATAACTTTTACTTTGGGGTTTTCAACATGGTGATAAGTATAGGCTGAGATATTTGAAAATTTCGCCATGCGTGATGTTTAATGACAAAAAAAAAGTTCAAAATTCCTTTTAGGACGAACCTATGAACCTAGAGGTTGCTAAGTTTGGAACTCATTTACTTCCTGGGGCATTAATATAAGGTTTTTAAAGATTTTGATTATACTTTAATTAAAAAATTAAACAAGATTGCATATTACTGATCAAAAATAAATTTCATATCAATTTAAAATCCGAAAAGCAAAATTGCTTGTGATAATTTTATTTCATAGCAGCTTTTTCACTAATTTTAATTAAAAATTTTTAAATTATTTGTAAATATATTATGGAAAATATTTTTCATTGTTTCAGTTACAGGATTTATACTTACACTCTTTCCGATAGTGCATGCATCAAATGAATTGTGCTTTTTTTTGCGTTTGTTTTGCGTTGTTGAATGCGCATGTTGCCGTTTTATAATTAAAAAAAAATATTCTGACATTTGTACTTTCTGGCTAATGCATATAAACTTAGAAGTGCAATTGTAAAAAGAAAATGAAATCTAGAATAGCAAATCTCAAGTTATCATGCGAGAACACTATGATTTTTATGTTATTATTTGTTTTAATTAATTTCAGTCATTAATAAGTTTAAACCGGAAACCCTCACCAAACTTCTCTCTCGGTATCTATCCCCCCCCCCCCCCCTCCCCCCATTTTTTAAAAATGTACTTTTACTAAGATAAATTGCTGTTCACGCAAAAAAAAAAACTAAAATATTTCATTTACTGTTTTGAAAACATCGTTT
>JAOUZG010041912.1:2720313-2753942 GCA_026289955.1 Argiope argentata
ATATATATATATATATATATATATATATATATATATATATATATATATTGGAATATTATTAATATTTTAATTGGTTATATTATTTTTTATTTGCTAAGTCTTGCTAAATACGAATTTTAATGTTATAATTGCTTATTTTTTATACTTGTATTACTTTTTATCATCTCTCATAACATTTAAATGCTTATGCTCGATAGTAAAGAAATCATCATCTAATAATTGTGATTCATTTTTTCAAAAACTGTATTGCTTTCTATTAAAATAAATACATTCAAAACTAACTAAAATAAAAAAGTACTTAAAATAAACTAAATGTAAGCATTTTTAAATAAACTTAATTAAATATGTCCAACTAAAATTGACCATTTAATAAAAAAGAAAGAACCTGATATGTATTGTATATGGCAGCATTAATCCGCTATTGGCGGTGAATGAAATGAATTCGTTATACATTTGGTTGCTAAAAAACGAATCACACCATTTAAAAGTTTGAGAACCCTCGAAATAAGTAAATATTCAATATCACTACACTTTTTTAAAAGTTTCTCAATTTTTATTTATAAAAAAAGTGCAAATAGTGTTTTAATTAATTTTTATTGCTTATAACTTAAAATAAGTTTATAATACTTGTATTTTAAATCATAAACGATAATTTTAGGATAATTCAACTCTATGCTTTTATTTCAGGGAAAAATATTATTTGTTGTTAAAGGAAATTTTATGTACATGTATCATTTTTTCCATATGTGTATACTTGTATTGTATATAGAAAATGAAGGCTTAAAAGCAACAATACTAAATTCATTTTAGCTGTGAAAAAGTAAAAAGAACTTGATACAACTGGGGTAAAGTGGAAAGTCAGTTTAGTCTGTTAACTTAAATAAACAAAAATATGAAATATTGTTAAATGTAAAATTGTGCTTTATAAAATAATGGTTAAAAATTATTTATTTTACCAAACGCTTGTTTATGCATTTCAAAACAGAGCATCGTTTTTAGAAAATGTCAAGTAAACTTCTGTAAAAGTTATTTGATGTGTGTTCACCTTCACTAGAAAATAAACAATTATTAATATTTAAACGAGCTGACTTCGAAGAATTGTCGATATGCATTAGATTACAAACTTAAGCCGTAAAACGTATTTGATTAAAAATGCGATAAAGCCCCAATTCCAAATAAGGCTCACAGTATGGAAATATTGACTGGATTTTATTTTAAAAAATTGTCCTATTTCCCCCTTAAGAAACTATTCGAATAATTTAATATTATAAAACGTTTGTTTATGTTACTTTTAAAATATTCCATCGTTTTTAGAAATTGTCAAGTAAAATTTTGTAAAAGCTATTTTATGTGTTTTAATCTTCACAAGAAAAAAAAATAATTATTAATATTTAAACGAGCTGACTTCGAAGAATTGTCGATATGCATTTGATTACAAACTTAAACCGTAAAACATATTTTATCGAAAATGCTCTCAATTCCAAATAAGGCTCACAGAATGGAAACATTGACTGGATATTATTTTAAAAAATCATTCTATTTTCCCAGTAAGAAATTATTCAAATAACTTAATATTATAAAATGTTTGCTTATGCTACTTTTAAAGTATTAAACCTTTTTTATAAATAGTCAAGTAAAATTCTGTAAAAGCTATTTGATGTGTGTTTACCTTCAATAGAGCATAAACAATTATGAATATTTAAACGAGCTGACTTCGAAGAATTGTCAATATGCATTTGATTACAGACTTAAATCGTAAATCGTATTTTATCGAAAATGCAATAAAGCTCCAATTCTAATAAAGCTAACGGTATGGAAACGTTGAGTAAATAAGATTACAAAAAAAAAGTCGTCTTATTGTTGTTGTTTTTTTCTCAAAACATTGCTGCGCTTGAAACGTGCACAGTATAATCTCGACTGAATATATCGTTATTTGATAATAACTTATCAGCATTACTAATCTGATAATAAGTTATCAGTTGCTTTATAAACAACCCCCAGAAAGATTTTGTTTCATTTACTGAATTCGCACATGTTTTCGTATACCCTTTGAATTTAGAAAAATTAAAAACATGTATCATAATTTTCAACTCCATATGCGTTTTAAGTTGTTCGAATTTTACAATTTCAATGAATTAATCAATTTCGATTAACTGTATTTAGTTTGAGGTAATTTAATTACAGAACTGATCTGAGAATCGAACGAAAATTTGACTATTTTCGAAAGACCAAGGAGTTAAATCTATACTACTATTAAAAATGTAAAAGTTTGGATGGATGGATGGATGATGGGGGTTCAATCACGCCAGAACGGCTGAAGGAAATTCAATGAAATTTAGCTCAGAGATAGATTATAGTCTACAGAAGAACATAGGCTAATTTTATTCCGGTTGATTGAGTGGTTAATTTTTTATCAATTAAAAACTAAATTTTCCACCAAAAAATGAAAAAAAAGGAAAACATCTGTCTGGGCTTTTTGAAGAGTTTGTTTTTATTTTTCTATTTCCGGTGTTCATTTTAATATTATATTATTGTAATGGAATTCTTTGTGATTTATTATCCTGGCAGAAAGACGTTTTCCTCACTGATAAGTTCAGATGTGTGTGTGTTTTTAAATTCTTAAATCGTTTCCTGCTTATAAAAAATAATTGAACTGAGTAAGTGTATTTAATATCTCCAATTTCTTTATAAGAAAAGCATCACTCTGTAGTAGTAAAGCTATTAAGAACAAATGTATCAATTTTTTTCTTAAGCTGTTCATGTTATTTTCAGAATCCTTAAATTTAATGAGCTAGCAAAACTACAAGGATTCCGCTTCAGCTCTATGTTCCTCTCTCGCTGCTAGCGAAGCCACAGCATATTTTTTAAGGAAAAAATTATAGTTTTAATTTGTTACTATTTGATAGTTTTTCGAAATGCCCGGAAAACGCAAATCGGATCTTTCAAAAAGGAATAATCAAACTAGGGCTATGAGAGCAGCTAGAAGTCGGGAATCGAATCCTTAAGCAGAATTTAGCAGAATTAAGCGCGCTGAGCAACAGGTTACTTTTAGATCAACTGAAACGCAGAAGCATGCAGAAATGAGACGACTATAGCACGCCGAATATTTGGCTAGTCGCTGCGCTGCTGAAACTCTGAAACAAACTCAACAACGCCGACTTCAGCACTCTTTTTTTGGCAAAAAGGACTGCATGTCAAAGCTGCTCCATTATGTATTTTTGTAATTAAATTGTATTTGTGTTAGCTATATATTTTTCTTATATGCTTATAGGGGTATATTTCCGTTAGCAAATAATTTAGAATTCCGCCAAATTTTCTCAAATTTCTTTGGCGATTGTTCGTTTGCGCCTGGCAAACGGAAAATATCCGTATTGTTTTAAGTACATAGTTTTTAAGTAGTTTTTTCCCCACGTTTATGAGGTTAGACGTAACATGTTTTCGACCAGTTATTTCAAGCGATTCTGTTTATTTTCGTTAAATTAATCATTGTTACCTAATAGATCTTTCGATTCCTTCAGAAATACTTTTGAATAAAAATAAAACATATTAATTGAAATTAAAAATTTCTAATCTGCATTTGTTTCCCCAACTGGTGTTTAAAATTCTCATCTCATGCATACGGTTTGCTAACATTGCACATTATGATTAGACTGTTAGTTCTCAAATGTATACATCAAAATTTCCATGCGTACGAAGTCGCGGGTAAAAACTAGTTGTTTATAAAATGAAATTTATTCATTGGCCAGTTTTTAACGTTATTACTGAATGCGAGAAAGTAATTTCATTTGGCTGTGAAATGGCTTAACATTTCACAAGATGAATCTTCTATCGTCATCGATTTGGAAATTCTGAAATGAAGAAGCTGACTAACCTGTTTCGCAGTCAACATTTTCTGGATAATCGCAGGCTTGCAATTTTGGATTGAAATGCAGTCCCGATTGGCAAGCGAGAAGATGGGGGAAACCCTGATTGCAGATGTAAAATTTTCTACAGTCTGTTTCATGAGGCATCAGTACAGGTTTGCCGTCTTTCCCTATCGGACATTGATTTTTTGGAATTTCATTGCCTTCTTTTCCTTTTGGCAATTTGGTAACACCTAAGGAAAGACGCAAATTTTCAGTTATACTATAACACCAATGGAGAGGAGTACCTGAAATGTTCTCATACTCTCTCCAATGCATGAACTCTTGTATTAATTGGTAGTCATTGGCGAACAAAAGCTAAGAAAGCACCAACTGAAATGCGACAGTTTGCGATCTAGATGCAAATATGTTGTTTTTTTTACTTAACTTTTTTACCGGCAGAAACCAAACTTGACACAAAACAACAATTGCAGTCACAAAATCCCATATCAATTTTAATATATTTAATTCACTGCATTTACATCAACATAAAAGTAGGAAATGACAAATTTCAATTGTTTTATGCATTTGGTTCCAAATTTGAAACATATCTCTACTTTAGATGTTAAATTTGTTGATTAAATTTTATGCATAAAACTCTTTTTGTAATTATCATGTTAGTTTAAATTTGGAGAACTGGACACACAGACTTCCTCTAAATGGGTTTAAATTTAATAGAAATCAACAAATTTGGCGTAAAGAGCATATATCAAATTTCCTCGTTGAATTTAAAGCATTTTTGAATAATCGTGAACATAGATAGACAGACAGATAGGTATAATTCCTAAAATACATTTTTCAGATTTGAAGAAAAGAACAAATCCATTAAAATTTCGAGTTCGATTTTTTTTTAGAGATTAAAATACTTTCTTTTTAAATATTCAATAATCAAGAAAGTAAACACCTCATTAATTGAATATTTCAGAAAAGAAATAGGTGACGTATCGCAGTTTTAATCTTTAGCTTTATCTTCAAATGATTTTTTTAATTCCGATGGCACTTGAAGTTAAGACAATTTCTTTTAAATATTAATTCATTTCTTAAATTTAATCAATTTATAAAACTTTAAATAGAGTTTTATCAGTTTGTAAAGAGAATTGAAATCAACAGGCAGTAGTTCAATCGGTAAAATGTGAGGTTTTCAGTATTTCCGTGAGAAGGGGTGAGGGGGGAATAAGAGTACGATTTTTGGAAAAATCAATCATTTTTTAAAAATTATTTATACTAGTTGTAATTATTTAATAAAAAGTAAACAAAATCAAATTTATCTTTTCTGACCTAAGTAGGAATAGGCTTTTAATTAAAAAAATATATATTACTTGTTATATTGGAAATGACAGAATGGAAAAAGAAATATCTCACTGAAACGAAGGTTAACATCCTGCAGTGAGTAAAAAAAAAAGATATTATATAATTCGTTTTATGTTTTCTACCTTAATGTAAATTTGACCAATAATTGCAGTTCAGGAAATTCACTTCAATTTTCATTTTTTTTCACGAGATTTACATATGAGCTGCCAAATTTGGCTTAAATAAACACTCATCGGGTAGATTTTTTATTTAAAAAGTAAGAGACTTAGGGATGATTTACGAAGTTACTATTGTACGAAAATAGTTTATAACTTATTTAAATTTTTTTAAATGATTTTTTATAAATACCAATTTAGATTCTATGATTTATTTATTAATTTATTTCAATTTTAACATTAAAAAATTATTTGCATCGTTTTAAAAATTGAAATCGAAATAAAAACTTCTCCATTATTTCATAAAAACATTTGAATTGATTTGACTCGTGATTGAGAAAAATACATTCTGTTAAACATACATTTTGTTAGAATTAGAAAGCGAAGTTCCAGTCTTTCGAAAGACAACGGGCAATTAGAATAAAGATTACTCAGACAGTAATGTTTTTATGCCTTAGTAATGTCATGATATTTGATTATCTAGGAAGCTCCGAACATACACTAAACAGAACCGGTGTAAAGCTCTGGAAATAACGAGACTGTAATGATTATCACAAAATGCATAAAAATATTTTATTGAAGGAATTATGATTGAGGTAAAGCCGATCTCTCCAAAGAAAGAGCGTGATGCGACATACAAGAAAATTCTATTTATACCGGTACACTAGAACTGTGTAAAATGAGAACTGCGAATAAAATGGTTGTTTTAATCTGAATGAATCGTTTTTATTTTTATTTCTGAAGATGACTATTAAGCGATTAAACAAAAGACAGTCCACAATCTTCCGATAACGGTAATTATTTTTCCAAATAATCATCAAACTATGCATAAAAAGTTTAATTAAATTTAAATTCTTTAAGGTAACCCCACTATCATCCTTGATGAACCAGCTGGATGCCAAAGATTTTCGTTTTATTTGGTATTTATATATCCAATTGTGTTTTCAAAAATAAGTTAAGAATATTTTTTTTTTGAATAAATACATCAAAAATGGGTTAAATAGAAAGTTCCGGACTAACCTTTTTCACAACCAGCATTCTCCGGGTAATCGCAAGCTTGGGTTTGTGCATTAAAATGAAGGCCATGCTGACAGACGTGCACAAGTGTGATTCCATTATTACAAGTATAAAATTTTCTGCAGTCTGTTTCGTGGGGTCTTAATAAGGGGTTGCCGTCTTCATTCAAGGGACATAAAATATCAAAACCGTCTCTTCCTTTTTTACTGAAACCTGAAAAAAAAGGCACAATAATCACTCAAAACCCAGAAAAAAATATATTCACTCAATAGTAGCAAGTGAAGACATGTTGTTTAGTCAAAAGCCCCCGTTCCCATGAGTCATTTGCCTCTTGAGTTCGACACATTTTGCCCTCTTTCCCCTCATTTGGGGTTATATGATGTTTTTATTTATTTCTTATCTTTTTTCAGATATTTTACGAGAAGCCCCGGACCGAAGTTCACATACGAAAGTGGTCTTGCAGTAAATCAAATGGCAGATTTGCGACCATATCCGTAAAGACCACAGGTCATGGGAATAGGATTAAATGCAATTTGCACTTTTGACCAGAAAAATTTGAGTGTTGAGAGTGCGCGCATAGAATGTTTCAATCTTTTGGAAATTCGTTATGTGGAAAAACAAGTATGGTTTTATAGCTAGCGGTATCACATGAAAGTTATTTCCGATTTGACGGATCGCAAAGAGTAAACCCAATCCCCTTTACTGCGACTGTGCAAAAATAGGATTTGAAACCGAATCCTGACTACTATCAGCAATTACGGAACAATCACTCTTGCAGGAAGTTATTCCCGTTGTGGAAAGGGAAGTAACTCAACCCGACTCTACAACCTAAATATAGTCACCCAAAATGCAAAAACTGAGCTCTATATCCGAGCTTCTCATCTCAGTATTCTCATTTATGCTGATTGCAACATGTGGAATAGTCATATCAGACTCTCCGATCCACGCGTAAGCACATGAAATAAACCATAAAATTGAATGACAGGACCGTCGCAACAGCTACACTGGCGGGAACTGTAGTTGAGCCCTAAAAGCCATCACTGGCCACGGTACAACCTTTCCCTCCAGAAATAAATCCCATCATTGATGCGAGAAGCCTCCCACCTATTTATGTACCCTCCAGGGTGGTGAGATCCACCATCATGCAGGAAGCATCTCATCCTCATTTTGAGGTACCCACGGGAGGGGATAAAGGAATGACAAACATTTTAATGTTTGCTATTGTTACAATATTTTGCAATAACGGAAATTAGTCAAACTCTCCATACATTTAAGGACAATGCTTTGCCATAATGGATTCTCTAAAAGATATATTAAGCGTGCGTCGGTTCTTTACGTAGCAGGTAGCGGTGCATTAGAAAAGGGCCGTCCAATCAAAATTCTTATTCTCCTAAGGAAAAGACGAACCTTGTGATCAGCTGAATTTATGGCCCAAAATGGCATTTGTCTATGAGTAACGTCTTTATTCAAAATCTTTCGTTTTCCAATGCTTGCTGTAAAATATGATTCCAAAATCATAATGCAGTTGGAAGTATCCTCAAATTTGGGTCTTCCAACAGCATTTTTTCTTCAAATGAATCTATGAATTTGATTCAATACGTTCTTAAAGACATTATTCATGCAATTTTTAACTGAATCAAATAACATGCGTGTTTCTTGTGATCATGCGTAATGTAAACATTGGCATAAAACAGTCTTATATTCGAGAGAGAGAAAATAAGCAGCAAACGAACCTGAGTCACACCCAGCATTTTCGGGGTAATCACACGTGTGAAGAGCGGGGTTGAAATGCAGACCAGCCTGGCAAGACTTGAGATGCGGAACACCCGCATCGCATATGTAAAATTTTCTGCAATCTTTTTTGTGAGGTAAAAGCACTGGTTGGTCCCGATTTTCACTTGGGCATTCGACGGCGCTATCTCTCCCGAGTCTCTCTTGGGAGTCTTTACGAAAAAAATGACAGATTTAGATCAATTGACAAGGAAATGTTATGATATAATTCAACAATACCATCAATTCAATTTGATAATAAATAAAAACAATGATTACTAATTATTTAAGGAATGAGAAGCACTAGAAAAAAATCTTTGATTAATTTACCCTATTGAATCAAAGTTCATGAAAAATAATTTTACTTTTCTAGTTATCTTAATTGCATAATAGAAAATTGTGAAAGTATTTTTTTGCAATGGATAAAAGGATCTACATGTATTTACACAGATAAATTTCCATCAGAAAAAGATGAAAATTGAGCCAGAACCAAACAAAAGCTAACGACAAAAGGTGAAGAAAATCAAGAGAGCTTTGTTAGTGAAAGAGAGGGGGGAAAGTAACATCACACAGTTGGCTGCATGCCTAATCTGATCTGCAACCAGACCAACTCAGCCATCGTCAAACTCAAAGAGAAATTTTGGTTTACGCTTTCCACTTTTGTGCCAGCATTCCGAAATGAGCGAAATTTTGATGTCTTCTATGGCTGTTCTCAGAACAACCCTTACTTGCGTATCTCCTACTTATTGATTCATTTTTTTATCATGTGAGCACATGATGATTTTTCGTTAGGAGGTTTGAATAATTGAAGGCAACTAACAATTGAAGCAGAAAATCGCGTAGGCAATGAAGAAAGTATACATGTCACTACTTATCAACATCTTTTAATCACATTTTTTTTTTTACTTGCTTTAACCAGCGTTGCATTATGTTATGTATGCTTCTCTGAAAGCAAATGCATTTTTAAAAGGTTGACCTGCATTAACCAATATTGCTTTATTATTCAGTATTCTTCTTTGAAAACAAATGCGTTTTTAAAAGATTGACTTAGAACTATAGCATCATATCTATTATTTCATCTCAAAGTCGATCGAGCTTTAAAATTTTACTTGTCAGTTACAAAAATTAAAATTAAACAAATTATCATATATATATATATATATATATATGAAAAATAACAGATATGTAAGTGAAAAAGGAGAAATCCGACCTGATGACCATCAGGCAAGGATTCCAATGAAACGTGGAATTTTTTTCTGTAAAGAGTTAGACTATTGTTTAAAATATTAACTCTTTTATGACCCGAAAAATTCCAAATTTCAAAGTAAAAAAGAGGCATCAATTTTTAGCATATAAAAACAAATGACAATTAGGAAAGGGACAAAAATTCCACTTTTTATTGGAATCCTTTCCTGATGGTGACCCTTGAGAAAGTCATCAGGTCGGATTTCTCCTTTTTCACTTACATATCTGTTTTTTTTATTCATCTTAGTTCCACTATGTCTTTAGGAGTAGCAGCATACGCGCTCTCTTAATACATTTGTGTATCTTCCTAATTAATAATGAAAATGGAAATTTGTTATATACCTCTTTTAAAATTGTTTCTTATATATATATATATATATATATATAATAGAGGGCTAGAAACCGATGGAAGTCTTGTGATTGTTTCAAACCGGTTTAAAACATTTAATGGCTTAAATTAATTAAGACAAATAATGACTTAAAAATAATAATGTTCTCACATGATAACGTTGAATTTGTGATCGTAGATTTCATTTTCTATTTCTTCTTCTTCTCTTCTTTTTATTTTTATTTTATTATTTCACAGAACTCTCAATGAGTAAAAATAACCATTCGAGTTTAGAAACTAAAATATAAGCTTTTAAAATAATTTCATAGGATATTACAGCTCCGTAGATTTAAAAGGTAAGCTGGTAAAAGCCAAGTATATAGTTACTTCCATATGAAGGAAAGAAAACGTTTTGTACTTATAATTATCAAGTTTTGACATTAAATATAAATTACAATAAAAATTATTATTCTAATTAAGCTATTAAGAACTTATGAAAACTGTTGATATTCAACGAAAGACAACAAACTATGTTGTTCCTGGGGCCACAGATTAAAGAACGAAGACAGGTCAATTGAAAAAAAAGGGACATTAAATAAAAAGTTTGTTAAAATAAATTTGTTAAACACAAAATATATGTATTATAAAATATTAGTATAATATAACAATATAAATAATATTAATAAGTAGCTAAATATAAATTAGCATTTTCCATCCGTTTCATCACATTCACGTATGTGTAGTTACGAATCAAAATAAATAAACATCTATAAATGTGGATATGTGTAGAAAAAATAATTAAACGTATACAAATGTAGGCATTGCATACAATTTAGAGAACCGTCGAAAAAGAAAAGATTATATTCCGAATTAGCAGACGATGAAGTCAGAAAAAAACCGGAACAGGAATTTAGGTCTTATTTTTATAATATTGTAATTGATACTATTATTGCATAAATAGAAGATAGATTTAAAAGTATATCAAACATTATTTCTGATTTCAAATGAATCATTGGTATAAATTTTTTAGAAAAATATAAATTAGAGAAATGTTCCAAAAATTTTGTAAAGTTTTATAGCAAACATGTGAAAGAAAGCCTAATCCAGAAAATTCGTTTGCTACGGGATTTGATTTTGAATGAAAGAGATGTGAATAACGCACTAGACATATTGCAATACATACAAAATAATAATTATAATCAGTTATTTCTACTAGATTAACCTTTTTCACTCGTATGTCTCAGCGTACGCGACATCAAATCGTATGTGTCATATTAAATTCGAGTGAAAAGGGTTAAAACTTTTCTTTATGTTGTTTGCCAGTTACTATAATAAGTAATGAGTTCTCTTTCAGTAAATTAAATTTAATGAAGAATTATTTTCGATAAGCATGTGTTCAGAACGCTTAAATGCACTTGCTATGTTAAGCATCAAAAAAGAAATTGCGATATTTTAATTTTTCTGAAGTAATGGATAATTAATGTATTATAAAAAACA
Source organism: Argiope argentata (assembly GCA_026289955.1). Classification (NCBI taxonomy): domain Eukaryota; kingdom Metazoa; phylum Arthropoda; class Arachnida; order Araneae; family Araneidae; genus Argiope; species Argiope argentata. The sequence continues at coordinate 2,731,539 of JAOUZG010041912.1, forward strand.
AAATCAAGCATTAAATAAACATGTGTTCTATTTTTGTTTTACTTCGCAAAAAAATTAGGGCCCCAAATGGCAAATGGAACTCGGGTCCCCTCGTAGAGATGATCGGCTCTGACTAAACACTGGGTGTTCCACGTTAGGCTGTCCATTTAACCGGAATATATGCCTCGAACCTAGGGCCCTCGGCCAAGAAAGCAGATATGGGCATTGTAGGCCATGGACTGTCGTGCCATTGATTTTTAGTTGAAAAATACTGAATCCCAGTAACAAAGATTTAAAAAAGAAAATGATTTTTTTAAAGGAAAAAGAAGAAAATGGTGCATGCGTCACGCACTCAGCTTATACTAACAGTGATTTTATCCTCCCATCATAATGTGCAATCCAAGTACTAGTATTTAAAAAGCCACATATCATACTATAATTATGTTCATGGAAATGGTAGTGATTCGGGGCAGATTAAGATTATGTGGCTATCGGCGAAGCACATTAAAATGCTTCTTTTTTTAATAGCTGTTTAATTCAATTTGAAATTCCATTCATTTTTATCATAATTATTTATTTTAATTAAAATTTGTGAATAACTTAGCAAAAAAATGTGTATATTTTAATCCACTTTTTAATATGTATAACATATAAAATGATCTAAGTAATAAATTCTTGAAAAATTAACAATAACCATTATTAAAGGTTTTCCTTCTTTAAAAAAGCATTTAATTGTTATAAAAAGATTATAATTAAGTTATATATTTTATAACATTAAAAAATATTATTTTATACGATTTTTAAAAGGAACGTAAAATTATCATTTAATGAAATCATTCATATGACAATATAGTCTATAAATGAACAGTTAATTATACTTTAAATTATTCAATCAGGATTTTAATAACTCAGCATAACCAAGAATTGCAGTCCTAGTATTTTAAAGTGAATTTGTATTTTTTTACAAATTTATTTATTTTAATAATAAGGTAAAATTATTTTTATAATCTGCATTCTTGATCAGATTAGCGGCCCTAAGCTGCAGCCTAGACAGAAATCCGCCATTAGTTCGAAAATTAAGAGCCTTAGTCAGTCGAATATAACGCTTAGATACTGTGTCATCAATTCTTCTTCTTCATGCAGCTGTCGACGGTTCAGAAAAATAAACTTCAGATATTCATCTAGAACACACACACACACACACATTTTTGGGGAATTCAAAAACAGAAATAATTCAATTAAAAAATTTCCGCTTCGAATTATCTCAAGAATCTTTGAAGTCTAACTCGTAGCATGAGTAAACAGTAAATGCATAAATATTCTAGCGCCAATAAACCAGAAAAGAAACCCATAAATCTTTATACCTTTTGGATACTGTTCAGTGACTTTCATTAATGGCATAATAATAATATAAGAATTATCTGAGCTTGATCTTCGCATTCAATTCTTTATTTCACAAAACCCAGCAGAAAAAAAAGGGGGAGGGGGAACGAGAGTAGCGCCCTCTATCGTTTCCTTTGTATGGAAAGAAGACTATCCACATTTTAAGAGAGAAGAATAGAAGTTGCTGGGATACGTTAACTCTTATTTCTGAAATAGTAACTTTCATTTAACTATATCAATTTAACAGTAGAATACTTTTTATATCGCAGTAAGACTACAACAGGTTGTTGAATTAATGCAGCCAATTGTGAGTGTGAGTGTATAGTCATAATCGTTGAAAAATTATGAACATTTAATCTTTATATAATTTTAATTCTTTCATATTTGAATAATATCTAAACAAAAATGCCCTGTTCATTAATTTAAGAAATCTTTAGTTAGTACATCTAATTTTAGTGCCTATCTATATCTTTTGTACTCAAATATTGCTACACGAAATATATATATATTCATGTTTGATTCCATTTTAAAAATGCAATTTATTTCGTCTTACTTTTAGTTTCATATTATTTGTTTATTTCTCTATTTTCTTCTAAACATTTATCGCCAATCACTTTGAATAGCATGAATTTTTTTAAGTTCGTCATGCATTTTCGCAGGGAAAGCTCAAATCTCCTATCATCTTAATAAAAACAGTTATTATTTTCGATGCATACTTTAATTTATTCATAACTGTAACCATATTATTTATCTGCTTTGTTCTCCGATCTGCAAATGTTTCGTCAAATAAATGCGGAGTCGAGAATGATTCACAGGAAATCCAGATCGCTCGTTAAGAAAAGTGTATTGATCTGAATGAACGGCCGCCAATTACAATAAAGCTGGAATCGAGCCAACCATACGACGGTTATATCAACAAGACCGTAAGTCTTAATCATTTAATAGATGATGAAATACGGTCGTTCATTATGATGACTTGAACAGCGCCCAAACTTTTTGGGATTTCCACTTCCTCTTTCATGACACGAAAGCTGTCACTGAAACTAATTTGAGTAGCAAGAATGTCGTCACTCAGCGTCATAGTCAGGATTTTGAATTAATGATCACTCATATGGAAAATTGATTTCACAGTAAATAATAAAGGAAATAAATACTTAAAATCTTAAATTTCAATCCAGACAAAAGAAATGCAACATTTTTTTGTATCAAAGTAGTATACGTATAATGTTTTTATCTCTAAAGAAATAAAAAAAAACATTGAGGTCATGTATAGATATGCATGAAAACAAGTTTTCCTAAACAACTACGCCCCATTCGACTAAATTTTTCACACTTCTTACGTGAAATATAAAAAAGAATACTCTCAATTTTTCGAAGAACAAAAATTAATTAAACATTCAGTTCGTTAGAAATTAATAAAAAAATCGCAGTTTTTACACTTTGAACTCCTTTATTACTATTTTTCAAAATTTCTCTTTTATTCTAATATTTCTTTTGACAATATTTTTATTGGTTTTGAAATATTTATTTAATCACGCTTATAAGTAGACCTAACTTGATCATGGAAATAGAAATAACCTTCCTTATACTTCAACATTTGCATATGTACAAAAGTTTTAATAATAGTATACCAAATATGGAGAAAATATGCTACTTTATTAGCCATTTTAAAAATCGTCTGTTTCAGTTGACATTCCGATTTTAATTGAAAGCAGATAGTAGAAAACGATAAAAATTTCAGACGATAAAATAATTTCCTATATTTCAATATTCTATACATAAAGAATTTTAATATCGAGCAATAGCGATAATATCAATAAAACATTAATGCAATAGGAAAACAAAATTAATACAATTTATTTGATTTGATTTCAGTGGAATCATTTATTTAATTTAAATTTAAGTTATTTGCATAATTTAATTTCAATGAACAGTAATGCTAGGCTGATTTATCTTTTGAATGACATTGCAGATCTCGAATAAATAATTGTTTTAAACTTTAAATATATCTTATTTTTGAAAAATGATTCAAACTTTTTTCTTTTATTTTTGGAATAATCATGGAAAATTGCTTTACAAATCATATTTATTTTAAATATAATTTATGCCGAAGAAAAGGCTTGTTATCAATCTGTAAGCACTTTATTTAGTAGATTTAAAAAAAAACGATGATCAATAAAAACTTACATACTTTAATTTTCAAACAGTTATTTTAATTCAGCATTCCAGAATGAAATATCGTTTTTCATTCACACAAACAAAACAAAATAAGCATACAGCCCCAAATGATAAACTTCATTTTATTTATTTTTCATCAGCTCTCATACTGCCATGAACATGCTGTAAATTTAGTTATTAAAGCTTTAATCTTATGCCGGGTTTACACTCGGCCAGTTATAAGACGGCAAGTAGACAGCGTATGCATAGAAAGGCTAAAAAATGTTGTTTGGTCGATGGCAACTAATTGTTCCAACAGGATAATTATATGCCGCCGTACTGAATTTTTTTCTTATTGTGCATGCATTTGTAGAATTTGGCGGGGGGGATTGATGACTTGTCCTATTAATTCCGACATTTTCTGCTCATTCTGATGCGACATTTTTGTCCTTTTTTTCTTTTTATTGCCGTTTATTTTCTATAGTTTTTCAAACAGGTATGTTTCCATGATTTTTTTTAAAATTTTACCCCGTTTTCTTGTGTAAATATCCATTATTTTAATACGATATGCAGTGGAAAAGAAATATTCAGGGACGCCAAAATGACAATTTATAACCAATCTGAATCCGTCTCGTGAAATTATGGCAAACATAAATCAATCCCTTTCTACGCATACACAAGACAAAACAAAGTAAGTTCTTAAAAATAAACCTTCATTTACGGGTTATGTTTCAAACAGTTAGTATTTCTGGATTGGAATAGTTAACTGATATGATTATTTCATTTTCTTCACAAATAAATTCTAATCTTAACATAAGACTGATTCGCCATGTTATTAAGACTGATGACTTCCAATTATTATTTATTACCTAATAAAAAAAATTGATCAGAAACCCCGGATAAGTAGAGATACTTTTGAATTTTGATTATTTCATGCTCCAATAGGTAATTTATAATTCTTTAGATTTAACCAAACGTTATCTGTTCCAGTGGAAAAAAAAACAGTTTAAATTACCGTAAGAATTATTAAAAATTATTTAGAATCAATAAATATATTTTTTCAAAAAGTGCGAAATCTAAGTTTTTATATGAACCCCCGGTCCAGTCAATCATATTTAGTATAAATATTGTAATGCAACATTTTAAGAATACAAGTTTAATTCTTCTAGAACTAAAAATAATCGAGTTATGATATTATTCAAAATCTGTTATAGATGAATTTTGAAGCTAAATCTACGATCTCGAGAGCGATCATAAGGGATCGTTGACAAACTGAAATAAGACCTAGTTTTGGTATTGAGCTTAGCTTTTTTTCTAATTCTTTATATGAAAAAATACTACTACAGTCTAAAAGTACTTTTAATATATAATTATTTTTTAATCAATCTTTTCTTTAATTTTAATTTCTTAGTTCAAATTTTAGTCATCGTTTTATTTAAAGAACAACCTCTAATTTGCATTTCATATGACTATAAATACTTTTTATACTAAATTTAGAAAAAAGTTACACTTTCTGCCTGCATTTGATTTATAAGAAAGTTAGAGAAATTCAACTATTCTCAAAAGAAAGAAAGAAACAAAAGAGGGAAAAAATACATGTTTCTAAATGGAAACAATAAATATGTCTAACAGATGGCAAACCATCTGCCAACAGACAAAATGAAATTTAAATTCTTCTTCTATGGTGCAACGTTTTAGCTGTTTGTAACAATGCGTTATTTTTAATTATTTTTGTGTTTACATTTAAGTAGGAACATTTGTTTTAAGTTTACATTTGGATGATCGTCTTTAAATTAAAATAGCATCCGTGAGTTAGCGCTTTTGTTACTTTCATTTATGTTTGTCTGGGTGACATCTGTTCGAGAACTTATTAGAGTAATTAATTCGCCTAGAAAATAATTAACTTTTTAAGGTTAAAGGTAAAGTGACTTTTGTTTCTTCTCTAGAATCGTCGATTATTACCACATTTTAAATATTTATTTTGTAATAAAAATTGTTTGCTTTTTCAATTATATTATTTATAAAAGAAAACATATTTTCAGGTATTATTTATGAACTTGCCTGTTAACGTGACATTTTTAATTTCATCTAAACTTTTTACTTCTAGTTCCTTAATTGTTCCTTAAAATGAATTTGCATAGACCTCTATTCAGATTAAATGGCTATAACTCAGTCAGTTTTAATTTTAAAACAAAGGGATTTCTTATGGAGTGTTTCAGGTAGACAATAATTTTTATTAAATATAATTGATAGGACTGATGCACAGTACGATACATGAAAATTCCTGTCTTTTTTAGAAATAAATTTATTGACACAAACTATCTAAAATTGAATTCTTCCATTCTTTTAAAGCATTTGCCCTACTAGAAATATATGACTAAGTGTCACAAATTAGAAATCAGCTTATTTCAAGTCACGATAAAAGAACATCTTGCATAAATATATTACATAAGTGAATGAAAATGAATAGGTTGTAATTATTATACCTAATTAATAATGATAAGATTATTTAACAAGCTTTCTAAAAATAGTTTTTTTCTTAAAACTTTTATCCACTGTTTTAGGTTTTTTTGTATAGACTTAATGCTTTTTTGATATTATTAAACAGCGTTCAGTTATCTGTATATATAACTTTTAATTGTTTATTATAAATCAATTAAATAGGTCAAGCTATTATGGCATTCAAAAACGTTTCAAATGCATCTAAACAAAACATTTACTTATTATTGCTTTTTTATTGCAATGCTTATGATTTTGAACAACTGACAATCATTATTTTAAAAAAATTCACAAGATAGCAATTTTAGTTACAAAAGTAAAATTATTTCAATTTTGTATAAAAAATATAAAAATCATTTACAATAAGTAAACTTAATGGCTTTAGATAGAAACAAGCCTGATATCTTCTTCAATCGAGGTCCAATAGCTGATTTTTGAATCACTAGAAATGCTCTCGTTTTAAGTTGTTTGAGTTAGCAAATCCACTATTGATAAAATTGCGAAGTCTATTGACCGATTTATGAAACTCTGAATTTCAATACTTTAAGCCAATCTAAAACCATTCCGATAAAGCAGGCACGTGTATTGGCATATCTTCCTCGAGGCAGCCATTGATATGATCTAAAATCCTCTAAAGCAGAGACGTTCGAAACTTCTTAACTCGGTCAGTTTTAAGTGCATGAGAGTGAATCCTTTTAAATGTTAATGAGTCAAGAATGTTTTACTAAATAGGCTTAACAGGACAATGGAAAATTTATATTCTGCAATTTTTTCAGTAGCACATTTATTTTAGTTTTTTTTTACTGTAAATGGTTTTACATGGGGATTTTCAAATTAAGCCAAGATCGGTATGCTTCATTATACATATTAATAATAAATTTAATAATATTGAAAATAATAAAAGGATGATTTTTTTTCTCTTGTTTGTTTGGCGATTTTCAGATTACGCCAAAATTGCCAAGTCTCTTTACTTGTAAGATACCAAGATGATTGCATTCACGTGTTTATTTGGTAATTTTCAGATTACCCTAAAATTGCTAAGCTCATTAACATAAGATGCCAAGATTTCACAAAGATAATTGGTGATTTATCTCGGGGATAGTAAAACTACACAAATATCGTTCAAACATTGAAAATATAATTCTTTAGGTCAATTGAATCAATTTTCGAATTGTAAATATATGCTTATATTTAACGGTTTAGAAATCAGTCCCTATGCTACAAATAGATAAACATCCTTTATACTACTTACAGCCATTTATTCTATCCAAAAGCAATTCGTAAAAAAGTTTACCAAACTTTGAATATGAGAGCAAAGGTTTAAAAAAATTCTTATGTGTAATTGCAAGTGTTTATCTATATAGATCACTAAAAAATATAGCCGATCGTTCACTTCATTCTTTATGAAATTTAATTAAAAATAAATTAATCCTGAACCGAACTAACGAAAGGTGCATTGCATTTAGAGAGCGCAAATATTGCTACCACTAAAATACAAATGAACCAAAATAGGAAAAATATTCAATTAATATAAGCAAAAAGAACAATAAGAAAATGGCGAATCCGACCTGAAGACTTTCTCTTCTCAAGGATCACCTTCAGAGAGAAATTCAAACAAGAGATTTTTTCTGTGATGGGTCTGACTTTTATCCAAAAGTCCCCCGTGACCCAAAAATCCCCAGAAATTCAAATCACAAGAGATCAATAATTTTGGAAAAAAATATCTTGTTTGAATTCCTCTCTGAAGATGACCTTTGAGAAAGTTTTCAGGCCAGATTCATTGCCTTTTTAACTTATTACTTATAAAAAGACCTTTCGCTGTTTTGGGATGATTTTCTTTGAGTGTTAACTTTTTACGACGCTGCCTTTATTGGTTAGACAGAACAATCGGGCACATGGCAGACATTCAAACCAAGTTGTAACTTTTTGTAAGTGATGTCACTAAATGTGGAAATATTATTTCCTAATAACCCTTAAAAAATGCCTCAAAAGTGACAAGGCCCCAATTTTCTGTCCGTGCATTTTGATATTTCAAAGACCCCAGACTAAGACAGCATCATGTTCTAACATGATAAAAATATTATGAAGTAAAAAAAAATTAAGAAGGAATCTTTGACTTGGTCGAATTTTATATTTTCAATCTATCTTACAATCGTAAAGAAGAAAATACCTTTGTCGCAATCGACTTTCTCTGGATAGTCACACACTGAGGAGTACCTGTTGAAGTGGAGGTTGGAAGGGCACTTCTTCAAGACAGTTTTTCCGTTCAGGCAAACGTAAAACAGGGAGCAGTCAGTTTCATGGGGGAGATACTGAGGCGAAGATCCCGCAGTGCACTTCGCATTGCTGTTTACAACTCTAACAGCTTCTACAAAATAAAGTATGAAAGAATTTTGATGTAGGATGATTATTTTCACGACTCCTCCGAGTACTTGCACGCCACAGATCATTTTGTGTTGTGTGAACTCCGTCTTTGTGTGAAAATAACTAGATGCTTATTTTGCCTTTGACCTACATTAATCAAAATATGTTATGCATCTATAATGTTGGTCCTGATACAGTTTATAGAATTTATTTTATTTTATTTATTTATTTTGTATTTTAAAGCTTTTCACACGCATATGAGTAAACAAAAATAATCAGTTTACCCAATGAGGCTTTTAATTCACAGAAAATTACACTCTTAGAGCAAAAATCATGTCGTAAAGTTCCTTAATCTGTATTTTTTTGTGTTTTGAGAAATACAGTCAAAAATAAGTTGAGAAGACGGAGTCTAAAATTTCGGGAGTTTCTGCTGTCTAAGATAAATTAAATGTCGTTTTTAAGAGATAACATTTCCTTTTCTACCAACAAAAAAAAAGCAGAACTTTAATATTTAGGATTAATATAAATCTTAAATAAAAATTTTCTTAAATGATAATCTTTCAAAAAATAAATAAAATTTATATACTTTGCCAGTTTTTAAAATTCATAAGTGGCTCGTGTTTCCAAAGCATCTACAGAAGCAGTCATATTTGTTTTTACTATTGCTAAAGCTGATATACGCTGCATTATGCGAAACGTTATAAAGGACACTTGCACAAATATTGGTCCTTATATAGCAAATATAAATGGTGAAAGAAATATCTTAATCACAACAATGATTATGCCAAGAAAAAAATGTTTTCTTTTCTGTTGTTTCTTATGGCAATAACCATGGACGAGTTCTCTGAGGTAGTCAGCGATTTAAGCAGAATCAGCGTCTCTTGTTTTGTTGTAACGCCAACTGGGGCCAAGAGTACGACTTTTGCTACTCACTCATCGCATTCGCTTGCACATCCCCTTTTTACTGAGTGACACATACATACACTTCACAGATAAAACAAAGAGCAACCTCCATGCCCTGACCTGGACTCTAACCTGGGACGCCTAGATCACAAGGAAGACGCACTAACTCCTTGCCAGGACGCCGTTGTTGTTGTTTTCTAACATTATATAATTAATTCATTAGTTTAGAAAATTGGGGGGGGGGACAAACAAGCAATTTTTTCATAAATTTGATCAAATGAAAACATTTTTATAATAGCATATTATAAAAATTAAGAGGCACAATGTTTGATTAAATACATTCAAACCTCATTCACCATAATGATTATGTTCGTCATATATCTTCAAAATCATAGTTTAGCATAATAAAAACATTATAAAATACCACGATACTGACAGTTTTTTCCCACTAATTATTTTTTAAAATTTACACATTAGTTTTATTAGTTCTCTTTTTGCAATGCATTAAATTATTTTGTAATGATTAATAGTTTTTTAAATGATCTTTTTGTTAATTTTTTTATAATTTCTTTTTCAAGAAATTTTTACTATATTCTCACTTGTACCAGGCTCACAAAAGAAAACATTATAAGATTTAATATTTTATTGTTTACTTCATAATTTTAAAAATAGGAAAATTTGTTTATTTGTTCATGGTTGGTTGGTTTATAAGGTTTTTCCAGCCAACCTCGACTAAATTGCCTCATTATTTGTTCTTGGAGAATAATACAGAGGTAGTCGAAACATTTTTAATAACGATTTTGCTCCACTATATGAAAAAAATCGTCTGCATGGCAATTTCATTGAAAACAACCGTTTTTTTTTAACTATTAACTTTTTGTCATCTAAAGTCTAGTTTAGGTTTAAAATGGCAACACTTTTTTTTTGTTTCGAAGAGAGTTGTATTCATATTCTTTCATTCAAACACGCAATGAACGCCATACTTTTTAAAATATAAAATCTCAATTGATCGTATTGTTAATAAGAAAGAGAAAAATCCTCACAATTCGACTTCAAGGGGAAAAATTGTTCGGCTGTTTTTCCCTAAGAAAAAATAACGAAAGTTCTAGTATTGCAAATATGATATGTTTAATATTAAAAAAAATCCCTCAGGTCAAAGATTAGTTGCGTAAATATTAAATTGCTTAGCATCAAATGTAAACAAAATTATTAACACTGTTTGAATCTTAAAAAGGCTAATAAAATTCAATGTTCAAAGTCTTTCTAGACATCATAATGCTAAACATAGAGAAAATACAATGCGGTGTTCTTAATAAAAAAGAATTTAAATGAAAATAAATTTGAAAAACGTTATAATTATATGAAAATGGCTGCAAGGAGAAAAAAGATCAACTTATTCTTCAAACAGGAAAAAAATTCTCAAAAAATGGTTCACGGAATCAAAATGAAAACGTTTCTGAGAGATTTATGATTTTTGCTGGTATTTCTCATAATAGTAAAATAAAAGTAAAGAAAATGAAATATATATATATATATATATATATTAATTTTTTCCACTTCATGTCAGGTCACGTATGTTAGGTCATATTTTATTCTTTATCTTTAAATGTGAAACACCATCTCTAACCCGCAATGCCATAATCAGTAGAACTGTATCAAGACAATTCAAGCAAATATGCTCCACAATTCCCTGTTAATTTTCTGAGAAAATTAAAACAAGGAATAAGTATTAACGCTATATCTTTTACTAATATTCCTGTTATATTTCCTGATTTATCTTTGCATTTCGGAACTTTAAAAAAGTGCAATGTTCAAAAAGCTACTCAAGACAAATGCGACACAATGTTTCTTCCGGTATCATAGAAAGTTTTATTGATATGGAAGGATTGTTAAGAATAAAGAATACCAAAGAGAAAATTTAAAACATAAAGGCATTACGAAAGATAATTTGGAGACATTATAATGATCATCCAAAAAATGAGTGCGTAGCTTTGGCTTGTGTATTATGAGAAAACTATCATATTTATCTGATTTTGAGAATTATAAATTTTAAAATATGAAAGGGAAAAAATATATATAATGGAAGAAAGGAAATGTACTTACCTGCATTGCACGTTATTGCGCAAAAAATTATTGTGATCGTAACCAGAAGCAAGATCTTTAAAATTGGAGTTACCATCCTGAAATAAAATAGGGATGTTTTTTATGAGAAAGTAAAAACGAATTTTCTAATTTTTAACTTTTTCTACCCTCACACACACACACACACACACACATCAAACATTGAAGGATGATTTTAAGCAAAATTTTTTTCCCATAAGAGAAGTAATTTTAACGGAACGTGCATAAGTTGATACTAAAAATATAAATATAAATACTTAAATTAAGAAATACTAAAATTTCAGAAAGAATCATCAGAATATGTATCTTCGTAACCTAATCTCAGATTCTAACAAGAAAGTTCTTTAATTCCCGCATAAACAAAATTTGACTTTTTTTAAGAACTCACTTTTTATTCTCGATATAATCTAAAATTTTACTAATTATTTTTGTTCATCAGCTCTCTCTCTCTCTCGCGCGCGCGTTTTCAACTTGAAAATATGTGCTACATTAAACATGCATTCCGGGAGTTTAGTGAATGCTGTAGCATGCATTCACTAAATTCCCACCGAATTTTAATATTTCGTAACTATTGCGCTTCAATACTATGCAATGCGTTCTCTGAGATATCACATTTATCAGAGAGTATGCGAGAATTTTGGGTGGAGACAACCACTGATTCATACGAATTAATTACACACCTCAGTTTAATGCAACATTTCTGATTACACGCAATTAACTTTTCTAACTTTAAAAAATATAGAATGGTTTTAAAATGTATTTTTATCGTGTCCAAATGTTCTAGATTGTTCCGTTTTGTATTTATTACTAGCTTTTACCCGCGACTTCGTACGCATGGAAATTCACACAGCTAACCTAAAAACAATTTATTGACAGTGCGTATCTGAAATAAAGCAAAACCGCAAATCAAGTCCGTATTTCTTAAAACCAAGTCAAGTCTATTTTATTTTTCGATTGAGATTGAGATAAATACAACCGTATTATACACATCATTTTTTAAACGTTTAATTGAAATGAAAACATTGTTGTCAACAATTACAATGCTCTGCAAATGCGTGAATTTTCTATGCCAATTGGGGCAAAGCAAATGCGAAGTTTTCTACGCCAATTGAGGAAAAGCAAATGCGAGAATTTTCTACACCAATTGCGGTAACACAATATCAATTGGCGTATTAGAATTTTTTTAATTTTCTTTATTTTGACTTTTTATTATTCAAAAGTACTTCAAAATGAATCCGAAAGATCGATTAATCAACAATTTTAAATTTCAAATACACCAAACACTGAGAAAATAAACATAATTGTTCTAAATAACCGGTCGTAAATATATTAAGTTTAAGCTCATTAGCGTGGGGGTAAAACAAACAGAAGTCACACTCATTTAGCGGTTGGCAAATTTTTGGCGGGAAATTTAGTTTTTAATTAATAAAAAATTAACCGCTCAATTAACCGGAATAGATAGTAACCTATGTCCTATTCTAGACTATAATCTATCTCTGTGCTAATTCCATCCAATTTCGTTCAGCCGTTCTGGCGTGATTGACTAACATTCTCCATTTATCCATTCACCCAAGCTTTCACATTTATAATAGTAGTATAGATAAAATCAACTGCTTCTCCAGGAATATTGGTCAAATTTAATTGCTATCGTCTCTGATGCATAACTTGATATTCATGATTTTGTCAAGTATTTTTACGCGGCAACTTAACTCAATTTTTTTTCAAAAGTCTTATATCAATAGTTTATATATTCTCGATTCATTATATACATGAGGCATCTGTATAAAGCCATGACATAACAATGCTATTAAAAATCATAACTTTCAAGATAATCTATTTTATAGTTTTTACAGCTTTATAAATTAACTTTCTTGCTTTTTAAGTGAGCAAAACTGACATTAAACAAACTTCTTATATCTTTCAACAATTAACGTAGATTACACGATTAAATATTTGAAGAAACAATAAAAACAGTTTAAATTTCCGTTCAATCATGAAAACAACTTCTGAAAATTAACCAAAAAAAATTTTTTTTTAATTTCTGACATTTTGGGGGGAAAAGTCTCTGGTAATGTTATTATTAAAAAAATAATTTTTTGAATTATAAAAACTTGCATTTTTTTTTTTGCTACAATATTTTTAGAAGTTGACTGATTGATTAAAAATGACCAACAATATTGCGACAGTATCTTCACGATACTGGCCAACATTCGAAAATGCGAACGGAATAGTGGATAGGCCAATATCTAATGGTAATAGAGATAGCCTTAACGTACTAAACTTTCGTTTGTCTATCGGGATGTTGTAATGAAAGTGTAATTATATTGATGGGCATTTGATCGATTAATTTCTGTAATTTCTATACTTTGTGATCCATTTTTCCCAAATTTATTTATTCGGCAACTAGCTAATAATATTTTCAATCCGCTTCCTTGAAGATTATCCACGATTCCGTAGCCCTAGGTAGCTGCCTACTTCGGAATCCTTCTTTACTATATCTCTATGGATTCGGCCTTTGTGCTCTAGACCATTACGTCTATGGAGACGACGGTGATTAGTACTGCCTGCTGTATATATATAAAAAATCTTTTGTTTTTCGCCAATCCAGTGCAAGAAACTTATCGATCTGATCCTAAAATATACCTTAAAATAATAAAAGCATTTCACGAACAGTGACGATATTGAAACTTTTTTAAGAAAGGAGACATGACATCGCCATTGACTGAACTCGCTTTTATTCACTATCCGGTAAGATATTCATTCTGGTCTTTTTCAGTATATATACTACGTTAGGCTAATTTTTTGTTCCAAATTATATCCTAGATTCTTCTCTCTGAGAGGATGTTACTTAATTATAAATCTATCGTGTTGGTTAGTTAACAGTAATTTACTGCTATTAATGATGTTGACATCAATAGTAAATTAATACTAAATTTGTAAAGCTAAAAATTAAGGCCAGATTATTAAATAGACAAATAGATGATTTCTGAGCGGCCGCACAACTTTTCAAGGCCTCCTTGCGATGTTATGAAATTTTTTTAATTGTGTGTTTTCATTTAATTATAAAAGCTATAAATCGAATCAAATTACAATCGAGTATTGCTTTAAATTAATTTGAAGCTTTATTTTATCAATAAACTTTATTAATTACTGTTTGCAAGTTTTATGTAATTTTATGAAATTAAAAAATAATAATTTTAAAATATTCTATCCTATTATTAAACATCATTTCGATTGTAATCAGAAAAGCAGTCATTTTTTAATATTTTAAAATTCCAATGGTACATTTTTTACACGCGGTATACGATGTCAGATTTTTAGAAAGTGATCTGCAAATTATTGTTTTGCAATTTCAACTTGTCGTACTGTGCTAAATTCTAAAATAATTCTAAGTAATTCTGAAAAAAATGTTATCGAATTAAAAAAAATTAATTCGATAATATTTTTAAATATTGCGTAAATTGTGTTAAAAAAGTTTTTTAAAATTATTTTTGTTTAAAATTATTTAAATTTCAATAGTGCTTTGTTTTATGCATAATATACTATAGCCAGCATTTAAAAAATGATCTACAATTAGATCGCTTACAATTCCACCTTGTCAAACATTGTTGCTTTAAATTATTTGTATAAATATTAAATTAAAACTAATAAAAAAATTGGTACTGAAATTTTTGAAAGGAAATTGGGTCTTGGAGATTTTCGTTGTCTGAAAAAAACTCTTTGGAGATATCGTCTAAGCCTCCAACAAACACAACACTACTGAACCTTAAATTTTTTTTATGATTTTATGTTCGGGTTTTTAATTTCTACTTTTTATTTAGAATACTTTTGATTGCCCCTCTATATTTGTTCTGATCATAATTCTATTAAAACTTTCAAGTTTATGCAAATAATTTTTTTTCTTACGGTTTACAACACACCGGACAATTCGAGTGAGAAAAAAAATTGAAATAAAATAACGTCTTTAACAACCAGAAACACTTAGAAGAATGACGTCATTGCAAGGGGAGGAGCTCAATACAATTTTGATAATATTTATGTTTTTGGAAAACAAATGTAGGATTTAAACTATAAAATATACAACAGGTACCTGCTTTGGGTTTTACAGTCTAATCTCGATTAGCGAACTCCTCATGTAACGAAAAAAATAAAATTGAATAATAGGATTTTTTTAAAGAGTGATTTTGCAGAATGAATGGCGAAGAGATATTATGTCTCTTCAAATTGGAGTGGTATCTGTATTGAGAGTTTGTTTTAAGATAGCCTTATATATACGCGGAAGAAATTTTGGCCGGACAGCGTTGTCGAATGCGACTCCGAGGGAACTTTGGGCAAATGTCGCAGAGCATTGATTGACCAGATTTTGTCAGTGGCCAAGATTTTAGGACTAGAGGTTTATAGATTAAAGTTGATGGTAGAATATAGCTATAATTAGCTAAGAATTTGTGGAGTTATATTATGTGTCACAGCACAATTTGCTGAGGAGAGTTAAAAATAACAGACGCAATAAAGCAACAATCTTTTATTGAAATAAAGTAGATGCTAAAAGCATAGGAATTCATTGCATCGTATGTTGAGAAGTAACGCCTTGATAGCTACGAGAGCTACAAACTCATTTAATAATTCTGTGCCTCATTTTCGTTAAATTTTAAAATGCAGCCTTAAACAAATGCTTGTGTATAGTTTATTCATTAAAGAAGCATGCATTATGAGCAATAAATTACATTATTATAGATTCGTTTGAGTATTCTTTTGAGAATGGAATGCGTTGACTTATTTACACGAATTCCTACAAAAAATTATTCTTCTTAACAAGTATTTAGCATTACAAGTAAAATTCAGGAATGAATCACGCTTGTTAAGCTTGGTTCCACTGTATATTTTGACAAGCTCAGTAATTATTTTATTTATTTGGAATATTTTTTATGATTAAAGAAAATACAATAATATTAATTAAATTCTTTCTTTTTTTCATGCAGAACTTAGTTGCTTTCAAAAAAATTATTGCATTATAGGTTATTCCATTTTTATAATATGAAAAATAACCGAATCAAATAAATACATTACTCAATAATTTTAACTACTCTTCTCCTAGACAGTGTTTAAGCAAAATTACAAAAGCAGATGAGTATTAGCAATAAATTTGCATGTTAAATTTATTTCAAGCACATACTATTATATATTTTATGCGCACTTGTGAAACGCTTGCTTTCTTTTCAGACTATTTATATCTGTGCAAATGATTCCACATAAATTACTATTTCCTGTCATTTACACCACTGTTGCTCTAGCTTCTTGTAAAGTGTAAAAGGTGAAAAATACTATAATATCAAAGAGTGACCTTGACTCAGAAGAGAGACAAAAGCAGACAACAAAGAACAATGAATTTTAAATGATACTTAATATTTCAAAGTAGAGGCATTTTTATTAGCATAATTTATATTAATATTTAGAATCGCAGAAAAAAATTATTAAAATATTAAAAAGCGAAAAGAATTTATAAGAGAGAAAAAGTATCATTACTTTCTACTCAGAAATCTAAATTAATAGAAAGGGCAATATTTGGAATGAAATCAAGATATCTGTTTCACAAGATTAATCAATTAATGAGTAAATACTACTAATGCCGAGAGGATGATGCATTATCTAAGATAACAGATAAGAAAAAATATAAAGATTGGTGAACATGATAAATTCAAAATGAACGAATAATAACAAAGCAAACGATAAGACAAACGAAATGAATAATAATAGAACAAACGATATTACAGACAGAACGAATTAAAGATCAAGTAATTCAATTATTTTATCAAAAATAAAGTTATTATTCTATTTTAAATCTTTCTCAGAGATGGCTAATTGAAAATGTTAATTCAGAATCTGGAACAGTTAAATATGCGTACCGAAAAATATATTCGTGAAATATAAAGGCATACCTGAAAAATCTTGCATTCAAGGCTTCAAAATGGAAACAGTTAAGAGACAGTTAAACTCAATGAGCTATTCACATCAAAATGATGAATTTAGTTGTTCGCTCCATGTATATAAGCTTAATGCAAATAAAAGTTGATAAACTGAGATAAAATTGACAGCTTAAATGTTAAAACTGTCAATCTCTCATAAAGCTCCTAGCAAATAAGCATAAATGGGCATCCCGGAAATGAAATTGATACAAGGAACAATTGAACCTCCTCCCCCCCCTCTTTTACCGGCAAAAAGAACAAAATAATGTTTAAAATTGTCCATACATGTTTGGATAAGTTATACTATCGGGAAACAGCTATTATACGAAGATTTCAGATTCACTCTTGTAAAATGCAACTAAAAACGAAAAATTATCTGTGGAAAATTGAAATAAATTAAATGCTAGCTGTCCTCGGTGACCAGTTAGGCATTCACGATTTTATAACGAATTTTGATGAACATCGTATGACACCAAATGAACATAATGCTCCCCATTATACTTGTATAATAAAGTTAGAGAATTCAGAGAAGTCAACAATGTGCACAATGAGGTAATGGCTAAAAAATTGATGAAATCACTTTTTATTATTGAATTAAATTATGGTTTAATTTTTCAATAATTCTAGAAAATGGAGGACGTAGCAAGACATGCGATAATTGATGACATATATAAGCATTTCTAAACTTTAAATTGAAATTTAAAAAATTAGGGAATCGATGAATTAGGTCTAAAGGACTCAATCATCGGTTTTCTCCATACAACATTCACAGTGAAATAACTTTTTCAGATTGGTGGGTGACAAGGGATAGACGTTGTTGATGTTGTGTCTAGGATTAAAAAACTTTCATACGAAATAAAAATTGACATAATGAATACAATGATTGGGACTGACGGACTTTAGTGTGTGTATTTTGTGTATACGAAATGTACACAAAATGTGCAGTATTCCTGCAATATCTTTTGAAAACTTGACGGAAACAAGGATTGATGATATCTAATGTGCTTTCCTATGAAATAAAAAATAATAATAATTCGAATCCATGATTGAGTCTGAGGGACATCTTCTCTACTTGTTCCAATTATTTTGAATATACTCAGGGCCCGACTAAGCTTAGTAGGGGTTCGCGGCAAAAACTTCTTTGGGACCCCCTCTGCTTCAATACTTTAGTAATAAAGAACATTCATAAAAGAAAAAAAAAACGTTAAATAAAATTTCTATTCAATTTGGGTTCGCCCAGATAAATGGGAGCCCGGGCCAACTGCCCCTACTTTAGTCAGGCCCTGAATATACTGATAGCTTTTTTTTAAAATAGAGATTATTGGCCCATTTTTTAACGAATAGGAATACATTCTTTTCAAAAGAATCCCTTTTATTAAATTATCTGTTTGATCGTACTTGTTTATAACTATAGTCCCAAGTTTTTATTTCCATAAAAAATAATGTTATTACTAAAATTATAAAAGATAAGTTTCCGTGTTCATTTTCTACAGTTTTTCATACCTATTAATTCATGTCTATGTATGTTCTGTACTTTTTTTCTGTAGTGTAAATATACAAAAGTCTGAGCGAGATATATTTGGTGATATAACAAGACTATGTTCGAAAGATATTTCTCAAATATTGGTTTCAGAAGATGATTTCATAGAGATTTTCATGAATTTCGTTTATTTTGCTTGCTGAGTTTTTACTTTTTCTTTAAAAAAAGAAAATGTGCTGTAACAGTAAAAAAAAATTGAATTCCGAAATTTTGACGAATTTTTAGAATTAAGACGATTTTGAATTTGATGTTTGGAATTATGTTTTTTGTCTGCCTGTAGTCTCAATAATTCGCAAATACAGACAATTTATGGATGAAATTTGATATATTTGATGATTTGATTTAATCTACTTTTTGAAAAACCGGTTTTCAAATTCAATATTTCTATAAAACCGGTTTTTTGCCGGTTTTCTAATTTTTGTCAAAAAAGAAAATAGAATTTAAAAAAATTTAATTTCCTTTTATAAAATAACAAAAAAAAATCAATACCGAAATCAAAGTCAAAATATAAAAAAATAAGGATTACATAACATATTACTTAATAATAATACAAAATAACGAAAACTCAAACAAAAATTTCAAATGATATTTATATAGTTTTCGTTCATTTTAATTTCTCCTAAGAAAATAGGATTTTAAGAAAACATAAAATATCCACTGAACGATAGCTAAGTTTTGTTCTCATTTTAGAAACAATATTGCCTGAAATTGAAAATCGTTCACAAGCTACTGAGCGTGGTTTTATAGTTTTCATGGCATCAAATAAAAATCCGTTTTATTTTTTATCACCCTGTGTTTTATTTAATATCCCATTTGACAGAAGCTAGAATTTTTTATTGTACATTTATTTTTAAAAGAAAAATCTACATAATAAAATTAATGCTTTAAAATATAAAATAGAAAATACAAATTTAAAAAATTAGAAATATACTAAATGATTACGTTATTTTTACCAACTATGGTAATTTTATATTTTTCTTAATTTTTTCAAATGTGTTAAAAACCGCTTTTCTTAATTTAAAAATCGGTTTCCAGCGTACGTTAAAAAAAACTTTTTTTAAAACCATGTTTGAAAAACCGTCAAACCCTAGTTTTAACACCAAAATAGAAGATCTCTTAAATTTTATATGAAATCCATCTAGGGAAAGTCTTTTGTTTTATTTGCATGCAGCACTGCAGTTACAAAGAACAATATTTTGAACAAATACAATTTTGCACATGTTCAGGCAGCACTAAAATATTTAATCTATATTTAATTTGAACTAAATCTGTCAATCTGTGTTTATCTATTCATGTTCGTATTTATAACAAGTTTTATATCTTATCAGAAATATTTCAAAATGTTCTAAATTTCCTTCTTTTTACTGCAAATTGAAAAATTAATATAAAGAATTAAGTAAATTCCTATTTAGGTTAACAAAGAAAAATTTTAATTTAGTTTCTTTTTATTAAAAAGTTAAAATTAATATAAATAATTTATTAAAAAATTATGTCTGGTCAAAACAAAACAAGTCCGTATCCGTAAGAAAATAAATCTTAACACACTGTACATGAGTGAGTTTTCAACTCCAACTAGGGCGATGCAAATGCGTGAATTCTCTACGCCAGTTGGGGTAACGTGATACATATTACATTTTTTTAAAATTTCTTTTACTCTATTTTATTTTAATTCATAAATACTTCAAAATGAATCCGATTAAAACAGCATAAAAAATTTCATCTTTCTTCAGTGAGCTATTATGTTATTTTGTCAATAGACAGATTAATTTGATCTCAAAAATGTTTGATAATTTCAGTTCTCATTATATTTCAAGTAAGAGAAAAAAAATTGCTTGTGTATTATTAAGTAAATTCCATTGGTGAATAATAGTTATGAAACGGCCTATAAGCCTATTTTACTGCAATCTTTGGCTATTAATCACCAGAATGCATCAGAGCTAGAAACAAAATAGCTAATATATATTTTGAATCTTTTTCCTACCTATAGATGAAAAAAATTATATATTGCTGCAATTGTAATCAGAAAATTGCATAATAAATTTCATATATTGAAGTTATGGTGTTTTAAAGTTTGTTAAAATACAAACGAATAGATGGTCAATTTTTTAATGGATGGATTTCACAACTTCAATTAACAACCGCTGGACATGGATGACCACTTTTGAATAGTGCTACTTATGTTACGCGGCTCGAACCATAATGTCGCAGGTTCGGTCCTTGACATTCAATTGCCACGATGGGGACCTTGACTACGCAACTCCGTGCAGCTATCGTCGCGCCATCTACCCGCAGCAAAACTTGTCAGACTCACTTGACGCAACAGTTCACACACACGCTAGCCACAGCATTTGGTGTGATAAAATCGTTCGTCTCTCCACCGTCTCACTGGTGGGAGAATATTTTGGCGCTAACTTCATAACGTCAGTTAACAGAATCCGGACGTGTGTAATCTCTTTTGTCTAGAGGTTATCTTACGTTTCTAGGAACCATAGCTTCGCAGGTTCAGTCCTTGACCTTCATTTACCACATGAGTTTTTTTTTCGAAATTTGTTAGGAATGTACACTTTGCATGTTAATCTTACACCAAATTTTATAGATGTATATCTCTTTGTTTTGAAATTACAGTTTTCAGTTGTATTCGGACAGCCAAACAAATAGTTTGAATAGATTTCGCTGTTTAGTTGACATAAATTAAAAAAAAAATCATAATCATATTTTGAATTTTTTTTATATAGCTCAAAGTGTTTTCGAATCATCATGTACACAGACATACAGATAGACATAACAAAAATATCTGAGAACTCAGAAAAGTCTGAAACGTGGGGATAGACAAAATCTTGATTTCGTATTTTTTTGACGTTTATTGTTTCTTTCTTTTTTTTTTTTGTTTACTTTGTACACAAGAATTTTTTTTAAAAAAATTGAAGTAGAAATTTTCTTTGTCTTAAAAATAATTTATTAACTCTACTGTTTCATTTCTGTTTAATACAGTTCATGATAATAAAATATATAAAATTGATAAAATCAACGTACGTGAATTAGATGCATGAAGAGCCTTAGTGCCGAGGCACTTTTACTCGGTTTGAGTATTAGGGAGAAAAAAGTATTGAGGAATTGGTGCGTTAGTTAAATATTTTTTTAAAATCAATGCATATTTTGATCCACAAAGAAATTTTTTATTTTAGTTACTTTTTCATTGCATAATTAAAATTAATATAAAAAATTCATAAAAAAATGATTGATTTTCGGTAGAATTGAATGCACATTCTTCGCCTTCACATGAAAAATACCAAAATACTTCCATTGTACCGATCGAGCTTGCCTTTCGATTTCAATTTTTCACTACAAACTTCTAAAACTCTATTTAAAGTATTGAAAATGAATTAAATTTAATTAATGAAATAATATTTGAAAAGAAAACTGTATTAACATTAAATGGCATCCACTATGTGTGTGTGTGTGTGTGTGTGTGTGTGTGTGTGTGTGTGTGTGTGT
>JAOUZG010041912.1:2753952-2857741 GCA_026289955.1 Argiope argentata
GTGTGTGTGTGTGTGTGTGTGTGTGTGTGTGTGTGTGTGTGTGTGTGATCAGCAAAGATACAGTTTGTGATATAGTTATTCTTGGGGAAGTTAGCAGTTTGGGTGTTATAAAGAAGACTAAAAATACTTCCTTGAGGCGTCCCAAGTTTCATTTCGCCTTTGAAGAAAGAATATCATTTACTTTAATTTGAAATGTTCATTTGTTAAGGAAATTGGTTATTATTCCAATGAATTGGGAAAGGGGGTATGTTAAAATCAATGAGTTTGTAAATAAGGCTATTACAACACATTCTATCAAAAGCCTTTCTTACGTCAAGGAAAATCACACTGACGTATCATTAGTTATTGAAGTCATGAGTGATGATATTTTTGTGATCCTCGGAAGTTGATGAACACATCCATGAGTGGACAGAAAGCTATATTGCTCTTCAGGGATGATAGCAAGATCTTTACATTGGTTTTTGAGTCTGTTAAGCATAATATTCTCATAAAGTTTCAGTAGGCTTATTATATGCAATTTCCAGGAAGTTTTTGAATTTTTCTGGTTTTGGATACATTAGACATCTGTTAATTATTTTGTTAAAAAGAGTGATTACGTTGAGTGGAAGAGATTTTGGAGATTTGTTCTGAATGCTATCTCCAGACCTGTAGCTTTTTTGGGATTGATTTCCTTCATGACTGTGATAACTTCTTGAGGTGTCGTCAGTTTAATATTCTCTGGATGATGAGAACTACTTGGATATTTTTCAACTGTAAAAAAGACTTTTGCGATTTGTTTATTGTTAAAATATTCTGGATTTGTTTGAAAAGAATTTTCTAAATATTGTTTCAAAGCATTGGCTTTACCCAACGGAGTATACTTTAAACCAACAATGTCAGGAATAGATGTTATTTCAATTAACCTTTTCATGAACTATCGATTTGCTCCGGAGATAGAATATTTTGAATGTCCTCAGTACTTAGATTTGAGAGTCATTCTGACCAAGAATCTTGATCAAAATTGTTGATGTCTGTTTTGATTTCATTGGTGATCTGAGATTCTTTGTATTTGAACCTAGGGTCAAATGTAATATAAAATCAACGCATCTATTTGAAAATCATTTATCAGCTTCTGCGATTCAAAATAATAGTAGTAATTACGACTATAATGTTCGTAGTATTTGATTCTGGTTCAATCCAAATATAGTACAATAGTTCATCAGAAATTAGATCGGAGGATTAATCGTCAGTGGAACCAATTAAAGGCCCATTAAAAAAACTAATTTTAATATCCAAACACGTGTTTATTGCATGCAAAATATACAGAAAATAAATAATTTCTGTTAATAATAAAGTACGTATCTCTACGAGTTTTGGTTCATTGCAGATAAGTCATTTGACAATTTTGGTGCATATATGTTTTGGAAAGATGAAATGAGTATCTCAGAGTGAGTTTTTTATTATTTTAATGAGATTTTGGCATCTTTCTGCGACAACTTTTGAAAATATTATAGCACAAAATTGATTTTTACTCTAATTTTAGAATATAAGAAAACATCTTTTTCTTAATACTAATTGAATTGTCCTGAAATTTTTTCGCCTAAATTTTGATAATCTTTTGAAAAAAAATTACCAAATTTTTAACAGCAGATTTTATTGTTGTAATGAAATTTAACATATTTTCATACCTCCATGAAATATACAAATGCACGTTTTTTTGCCTGTTGTTGAATCTCAAATGGAGAGGATCTGAATTCTATTTTATCTTTCGTTCCATCATTCTCATTCATACATCTAACTAGTTAGCTAAATAAGGAATAAAAGATTAAAATGAAATCTGCTATGCATATTTCAATGTATCATGTCAGAACATCATTTCTTGAAGGGCCAAGCACCCCGTGCTCGTGCAAGCTGAATTACATTTTTATTCATTTTAATCGTTTCATTGAATGAGTCCCTTTAGTACTGCAAATGATCGGAAAAACACTTTCTCTCGCATTTATTGTTTTGAAAAATATCACATTTCCTATTTATTTCATCTCATATAATCACGTGCTCAAAATTACATTTTTCTAGGTTTTATTTGCTGTAGTCACTAACTTATTTTTTAAATCAGAGCTTTTGCAAATGCATTGACAACGCGTTATTAAAAGCTGATTTTTTGAGATGCTCGTTTAGATAATATAACTTTTATTTTTCGCTTACGAATTTTCGTTTACAATAAAAACCTTATTCCAAAAACAATATCATGTTCTGCCTTGATAATAAAAAGTTGATGCTACAGCACTGCTAATGGTAACATATAATCCGGAGAAAGAAAGAGATGATCAGAACAATTACATTTCGCTATCTCATGGCTGGGCTCCATTAAGAAATTTGTGTTTACAATAATTATTATACACAAATCCTTCTCGCACTCTCTCTAATAAAGGTATTATCTCAGAGAACGTCTTATTTGGCAATGGAGCACAATAATTACGAAATACGAGTCTTTGGAGGGAAATTAGCATTTTTACCGAATCTATCGAGCCATCTTTGGCGAATGTTTTTCGGCGATTGATATTTGAATAATAGGACATACACGGTGCTTTGGATGGATTTTGCTCAAGTTTTCATAGAAATCTGCAAATCTAGTGTAAAGAATGTACCAAATTTCATCCATCTATCTCAAAATATTTAGAGGCTATCTTTGTCGCAGATAGACTGAAAGGCGGGCATTTTCCAAAAATGTGTTTTTTGAACTCAGGAGGGACTAAAACGTAGCAATTCATCGAAATTTCGAATTAAAACTTTTTGATGATTACAAAACTTTCTCTATGTTACATATACGAGAAAGTAAAAACCAGATAATGGTATCCACGAAACTTTCTCGTGTTCTCGTTCTAAAAAAAGGAAATTTTAACTGTGCATACACGTCAAATTTTGAACCAAATCTAAGACACGGTTGATCGTCTGTCGGTCTGTAATTTCATAAATATGCGAAAGAAATAACTCAAAATGCAATTATTTAAATAAATCAAATTAGATATGGGATTTCATTATCACAAGAGCAGTTTTAATTCAAATCTTTGTCTCAAAACATGTGTAAAACATAAATTCGATTTTTGAATAATGTTAACCACATACCAGCGAGTAATTGCCAATGATCTCATTATAGTTTCATTCAAAATGCTAAATTCTAGCTAAAAGTTAATATTTCGTTGCTATTGTACGCCATTGCAAAGATTGTATTCTTTGAAATAAGCCTTTATTAGAAAGTATGTTAAAAAAAAAAACTCTTGTTAGATATGCCCAAGGAGTTAAAAGTTTATATAGAATGTTATTGCATTGATATTCAATATTTAAAATGCAAATTTATTCCTAAATTTTATCAAATAAAAGCGAATGATACAATTAAATAAATCAAACAAGTATTAATTTGTTAGAACTAAGATATGATATCTTATATACTAATTTCCTTCTAAATTTTATTAAATAAAAACGAGTGATGCAATTAAATAAATAAAAGAAATATGCAAACATTAGAACTAAGATTTGATATTATAATTAATTAAATCAGATGCATCGTAAAATCGCAGACGATATCAAAATTCATGCGAGAAATAGAACACAAACATTTTTTAATTTTCTTCGATGGTTTCAGATAAATTGTAGAAG
Source organism: Argiope argentata (assembly GCA_026289955.1). NCBI lineage: Eukaryota > Metazoa > Arthropoda > Arachnida > Araneae > Araneidae > Argiope > Argiope argentata. The sequence goes on from JAOUZG010041912.1 coordinate 2,757,589, forward strand.
AAAGTGAAATATGACTTTTATTTACTTTAAAAACAAATACATTAAAAGTTACAAGAATAAAACAGATTCTTGCAATTCATCCTACCGTTAATTTTATTTACTTATTTTATTCAAAAGAGAAGAACGACTTCATTGCCACATCCTAAATGTGATGGGTGGAAGGGTTTTGAAGTCAAGACCTTGTAAGAATCGTATCAACACAGAGGCCAGATTTGACACATGATTGACATCGGATGTTCGGAAATGGAACAATAAAAAGCAGATATCATAGATTCTCAATTTCGCATGTCCCCGCCTTTTTTTTCAGCTACAAAGAGTTTCGCAAGATAAATGCTATCGGTTCTACAGATAGGCTAAATAACAACTTAACAGTCGATATCCGCAATGCAAAGACTTAAAAAATGCTATTTACAAAATCAAAAAAAGAATTCGAATGTCAATGTTTCCAAAATAAAAATTTTCAAGTTCTTTATCTTATAAACGATAAATAATGCATATAAAAAAAATTCCCATGCAATAAGGAAAATGTAAGAAATTGGTAAAATTCTTTTCTCTCGGTATAAACACACAAAAACTGCAAATATACCACATTCGAATATTTCAAAAGAAATACAGTTTCCATAATTTTATTCTGAAGTTCATTGTATTTTATTTATTCCTTATTTAAAGAAAAAAATATTTGAGATTTAAATCAATGTACAAGTACACATAGACGTATTTTAGATAAATATCGAATCAAATAATATATCATTAAGTTTTTCAAATTAAATATGTAGCTACAAATTTTCAAATATTTCGTATTGTGTAACTACGAATTTTTAAGTCATTCGTGTAGATCAGTGTTCCAAAAACTTTTTTGTACCATGCCCCACTTTAACCTTTGTAAAGTTTTCACGTCCCCCTCCCATGTAACATACATAATATTTAACATTAAAAAATTGATTTGTTCACTTAAGAAACATAAATGATGGATTCGAGGAATAAATCACTACGAAATTTTAACAAAACACAGTAAGTAAAATTTCAAAACTTAATAAAAAACTAATTATTATTTTTAAATGTGCATTTTTTGTAAAATTTGGCACCGATATCTAGCATTGCATTTAAATGACCCGGAGTGAAAGGGTTAAAGTTGTATCAAATTCATCTTCAAATTGCTCCCCTGTGAAACGCCCGCGCCTCCTCTGTGGGGCGTCGGCCCCACGTTGGGAAACGCTGGTGTAGATATTATTATAAATGCACTTAGTTCATATACAGGTCGAAGAAAATGAGAAGCAACAATATCCAGTTGGGTATTTTAGTATAACATAGTCGAAAAATATAATTTATTTCTAAAATTTTGCTCTCTTACTAAATCAGCAAATATGTATGGTACATACAATTTTTACATAACTTTTATTAAAGCCTCATTAAGAACAAAATTGTATAATAAAAAGAGTGTCATATTGCATATTTAAGTGATGTCTTTTATACAAAATAGTATTTAAATAGAATGGAAACTTTATAATTTGCAAACCATGAGTCCTCCTTGGTTATACGCCAAGAAAGGATATAAAGCATTACAAGAGTAAGCACAATCCAATATGAATTTATCATCAACAGTGGTTTAGAAAGAATAGTTAGTGCCCTATACATGATATGTTTTCCCCATCACATTTAATATTGAGAAGCGACATGAACATACTAATAATTTGTCACCAATGTGCCTGGAAAATTATAATTCCCATTCCAACTGTCCGCTGTATCACTACTCTAGTAAGTTTTTCGGATAATTGAATGCATTTCTCTAGAACTGTTAAAATTTTGTAATGCAGAAACTAAAGCACGTGAAAGGCGCTGGCCAAGTTTTACAAGGTCAATTAAATCTGACAGTATCGAAGATCTATCAAATTATTTAAAAATATGACACATAGATAAAATTTTACATTGCGGAAAAACTAAATTGTTGCTAGAACTACCAAAACTAACATTTTAAGCGTTTTCAGATTTCAAGTTTGAAAAATATTGTGATAATTTATGTATTGTTTTAAAACTTGGTGACGACTTTTAAGGAAATATAAGAACAATTATATATTACTATTCAATTTTCACTGGGCCATTTTAACTTTCATAATTAATATGACCTATAGCTATTTATAAGAAGATCCGTCAAAATGATAGCTTTTGCATTTGAATGTTTTAATATTTTATGGATCATTTATGTAATGATGGACATCAATACGTATTTGCATGCATTTATATTCATTCGGGCATCCCCTGAATTTTTTTTATTACATTTTTCATACGAAATTATATTGGTTGATCCAAAATGTTTGGCAGCCGTTCTAATGGGATCTATTTTATTCCAATTATAATTCAGTTAGAACTAAAAGTACTTACTGGTAAGTGTCATTGGAACACAATAATTATCAAAATGTTTTTCTTATATTTTTTAAGTAATGAATGAATCATTATAAAATGCTGTTTTTGTTAAATCATATTCTTTTATCTACACAAACTAAGGCAAAAGCTGCAAAAAAAGCCATGATGATCAAAAATCCATCAATTTGACGAGTGCAGTAATAATAGGTATATATTTAGCATCGGTAGTTCTAGTGTTAAATATTTTTAAAATTACCATTTGCTATATAAGTAGTGCGCTCCTTAGTGGACGGCATGTGACTTCGAATCTCTGCTCGTTTACAATTACCAATGAAGTATTTAAAAATTCATTGGCATTCAATGCTCGGCAAATTTTGCGAAAGTTCGCAATCCCCCCCCCCCCCTGTTTTGTGTGTGGTTTTTATCTTCATTTTCACCTTGCTATTCACAAATCTTTATTTTTTTTTTTTTCAAAAAATATTGGGCCGGTCTATAATTATCAGACGTTTCTTTGAAATGCTATATCTATACAAATAAAAATGAATCGCCAAATGTGTTGCTAAACGCAAAACTCGAAAACGACTCGATCAATTCGGCTAATTTTTTAACAAATATTTTTATTAAGACGCGAGGAAAGTTTTTATAGAGAGAAAAAACAGGGAAATAGTAAAAAGAAGACTTTTCTTACTTTCCCGCCAAAAATCTTCGTTTCCCCACTGCCAGATGAGCAAGAATTCAGTTTTTTTCCCCCCACGCTAATGAGGCTAAGCTTAAGATGTTTCCGACCGATCATTTCAAACGATTCTGTTTATTTTCTTAGTGTTTGATGCATTTAAAATTAAACATCGTTAACGTATCGATATTTCGGATTCATTCTGAAGTACTTTTGAATTAAAATAAAACAGAATAAAGGAAATTAAAAATTTCCAATCTGTGTTGCGTTATCCCTACTGGCGCAGAAAATTCACGCATTTGTGTTGCCCCTATTGGTGTGAAAATTAACACAAGTACAGTGTGTTGTAACTGTTGACAACTGGGTTTTCATTTTAATTAAAAGTTTAAAAAATATGTGTTTATACACACTACATACACGTGTTTTTACATACTCTTGTAGCTATCTCAATCACGATGGATAAATAGACGACTTTATTTTAAACAAATACGGACTTGATTTGCTATTTTGCTTTATTTCAGGACCGCACTGTAAATAAAATGTTTTTAGGTTAGTTTGTGTGCTTTTCCATGCGTACGAAGTCGCGGGTAAAAGCTAGGATTTTAATAGAAGTATACAATGTTTTATAAACTTATAAATGAAAATATTCTTTTTATATTAAAAAAATGCGTGTCAATAACCATATTTATATTCATCGTATTATGTTGTACCACTTTGAGAAAGGATGGAAAGCAGTGCAGTCATTTCGAGATCTCAACGAATTTTTCGGCGAAGACACAATCAGCGCAAGTAGATGGCGGAAACGGTTTGTCCGTTTCAAATCTGACGACACCAGCTGGGAAGACGGACCAGGAAGAGGTCTCCGATTGGTTTTCGAGGGCGAGGCACCGTGCAAGGGACGGAAGCTTGACAACTCGAGCGCTGGGCAACAACTTCAATGTGGACTATTCAATGAACGTTCGGTTATTAAAGTAGATGGAGACTACGCTCCGGATTAATCATTTAAAATTTCTAATGTTGAATTTTTATTCCTTTCCTTTTTTATAACAAATAGTGTTCAAGGACGCCTAATAATATCGTTCAAACACATCAGATAACTATGCATTTACCCAATACTTAGCTATTTCGTCGCCATGTAGAAAAATTGTGAAGACAGAATTTTGTGAAATCTGCACTAAATTCAAACTAACCAATTATTGTTATTGGATATAAAGTAAGCTTTCAAAAGTGTCCATTTTGAGATTTCCGTTGATAGAGATGCTATTAAAGACAAAATTTATTTTTTAAGTATTTTATAAAAAATGAAATAATCAAAAACTTAAAATTTCACACGTTAGATCACACAGCAATGTAAGGCTTTCCAGCAGATGGACACTTTTGAAAAATAAAAAGTCGTAAATAAGTAAATATTATAGTCAATATTAAATATTGACTATAATATAAAAAGTCGCAACCCGGTTTTACTCAATTAACGGCTGTAAATCAACAATTGAAACTGTTAATAAGAGATATTATACGAGTCTTTATGGTACGATTAAAATCTATGAATATGAAAATGAATTGAGCAAATGTTTGTAATTAAAGGTCTTTACGTGAATTCAGAAAAACGATTCATGTTTATTAATAAATGACCAGTTTAATTAAAGAAAGTCAGCTATTTAGGAAAAACGAAAGAAAAACCATTACAGAACGCAATTAATAGCAAATCAAATTATTTTTAAATAATTCTGTTCTGTTCACAATTGTCTCATAAAAAGTGTCAGTCACTCCGAACTTCAGAACATAACACTTCAAAATTAATCATTTTAAAAATTTCTCATTTCTTGAAGACTTATTCATTATTTCTTGGGAAATGATTTTAGCACTTATCTAAAAAAAAGTAATCAGACCAAAAAAAAATTCTTTTTAAAGAAATACATTATATTTGTTGGTATCTCAGTTTCATCAAAGGTAACTTCTTTTCAATCTTACCTTTTAATCTAAACTAAATCCGTAATCGATTAATCAGCAGTATTAAAAGAATGAAAAATAATTTTTTTTTCAAAAGTCTATTAAACTTGTGATTGATGATCTTGTTTAACTGCATTCTTTTAACTTGTTAGATCCAGCTAATGTTGTTCAGAAATAATAATAATAATAATAAAATTAAAAACTTTACTAGTAAAGTTCAATAAATTTTGTCTCATGGTTTTAAGAATCAGTAAGGAATTAAATCTACTATCGCAAATTTCAAATTATCATGTGATAACATTGTTATCTTTTAAGTCACAGTTTATCTTAATTAATTTAAGTCATTAACCAGTTTAAACAGGTTTGAAGCAATCGCGTGACTATCAGAATACAAATGCGTCAATATTTAAGAATACGATATTTGTTTTCCACTTTAAAATCAGTCCAGCTCCAAAACTTTTTTTTGCCAGCTAGAAAACGGGTTTAATATTATAAGTGTATTTATTATCTTCTTGATATTACATATATACATCTTCCAATACCCCCCGCCGCTGTTTCGTATTGATTCCCGTTTTCTTCTTTATGCTTCTTTCAGCGATAACTTCTTACGACTTCTTTATTGGCCAGACAGGAGTATCGGTTATATGGCGGACATTCAAGTCAAGTTGTAACTTTTTGTTGACGATAAGTCGCCAAATGTGGCAACCTTCTTTCTCATTTTTTTAAATAATCCCAAAAGAGAAAAATTGATGCGTCAAAAGCAATAAAGTGCTAATTTCCTGCCAGTGCATTTGAAAGCTACAAAAAGACCAAACCAAAATAATGTTATGTTCTCACACTAAAAAATACCATTTCAAAATGAAGTCATGGGGGGGGGGACTATCCATTTTAGTTCAATTTGATTTTAAGATGTCAGATTTTGGATTAGTCATTGAAAATAACTATTTTCAAAAATTAAATTCAGTAGTATACTTTTAGGACAATAAATCTTGTTTACTTTTTATCTTGTAAATAAAGGGTCATGAAGGTACATGAAAGGTTCTTATTTTTTTCTTCTCTCATTCCACAGAAAAGAAACTGACTTTGTAATGACTGGAATGATATACTTGGAAAATACAGTTATTCTGATATGGACATATAGTAAATAATTATTGTTTTTATTAACTGCTGCTTTATTCTAAAACCTCACAGATGGGGTTTAAAAGACAAAAAGAAGTGCATAATTTTGTTAGACAAATTCATTCAGTTTACTTCAGAAACTTTTCACCAATTATTAATTGTCATTATATGTTAGGTGCAGAAACACAATAGATAAAAACATTATATTTTTGGTCAAAAATATAATGAAAAAATTATGGTATTTGAGATTTATTGGCTGTTAGAAAAAAGTAGTTAAGGCTCTCTCTCACATCATACCCATACAATACAATAAGGCAGGTACATGGAAAAAACAGTTTTTTATTTTTTATTTTCAGATGTTTTCTTCAATTTCTTGTCAGGATAATGATTTTGAATTTTTGAGGTTGCATTCTGAATAGAAGATGATATTACAAAGCAGATAAAAATAAGAGTAAAATAGGATGACAAAGTACCCCAGGCATAATTAAAATAATTGTTAATTATGCTCTCATCCAAAAAAAAGTGCAAGCTTTTTTTAAAAAATGTTAAGTTCTATATTTTTTCAAGATTTTCTTACAGAATGATATTATTATCTGTAAATTAATCACTCATGCCAATTCATTTTATAGATATTATACATCTAAAATGTAAAAAAAATTCATACCTTTCTTCTTGCAAATTTGTATATTTTGCTCTGTTTTTAAATAATCATTTGATTTCATAAAATGATCCTCAAAGTAGTATATTCATTAGATTTTAAGAAGAATTTGATGAAGGTTTTTTTGGTATTACTTTCTTCTCTTATTATAAATATAGATAAAACAAGAAGAACGAATACTGAAAAGAAAAGAAAAGTTAATAATTCCTTTTATTGGGCTTTGATTGCTTTAACCACTTTTTTATGTTTATTTACATTAAATAGGAAATACAAATATACAGATAGAAATCAATACTAAAAATTTCTGGTAACAAAAAATTCAACACATTCTTTTGTAACAAATAACATATAAAGACAACAAATACATAGATTAGCCATTCAAATAGCATGCAAGATTAAACATGTTTCCAAAACTAAAAATTTGCACACTATATAAACAACTAAATATTTCCTAACAAAGCAAATAAACTATTTATGATATAGAGAATTTGATTATCACCATTTAAATGTTCTTACATCTTGTTTATGTAAAATAATTTTACAATAAATTGAATAGATAAAATTCAATAAAACTCTTGCTCTGTTGATAAAATTCTTGCTTAAATATTTCAACAGAATAATATAGCATACAGTTAAACATGATTTAATGAGTTCAAAATGTATAGTATCCTCATAACGATAAACATCTCAATTATGGAATCAAATGTAATAAACCTTAAATAGAAAAACTTACTACTTGAAAATACTATATTTCAGAATGTACTTTTAAGAAAATATTAATTTCTAAATAGATAATGTTAAAAAATGGCGAGTGTATTATTAAGTTTTAAAGTTTTTTTGCATTTCATGAGTTTTTGCCATTTTATTGTGTACTAGAAATATAATTACAGGTATGTTTACACTACATATAATTATAAACTATAAGTATGTAGAGCAATTTTATTCTTACTGATGACTGTTGATTTTCTAAACTACACAAAAGTTACCAAGTATTTTTAGAATTTAAGGAGGTAAATTAAAAATCATTACTTTAGACAAAAAATAAAATTTTGAAGTTTAATTATTAGCATAAAGAAGAGTTACTCATATTTGAGATAATTTCAAATCTTTATTTTAAAAAAAAGATTTTAAAATCATGCAAAAATTCAAGATTCTTGACTATTAGAAAAGCCAATAAAAACTTCTAGCTGGTGTTTATTAACTACCTAATACTGCATTTTAATTGCAAAAATTGAAAAAAAAAATTATAAATACACACAATTTTTATATTAAAGCATTGCTACGAATGAAATTTACATGCTTCCAACCCCTTGATTCTTATGGTTGAGCAAGTATCAAAATGGAATAATATCAAGAAACAAATGCCTTGAATATGCATTTCCAAAATTTTCTAGAAAATATGGCTCAACACATAAAAAGTGAATCTGTGAAATCCAAACAAGACTAGGTTGTATCTTTGATTTGAACAATGCTGCTGGTTTCAAAAAGCTCCAACAGTTAGTACATCAAAACACAGCTCACATACTCTAACAGGTTTGTTCAGAGCAAACTTTAAAATAGGAACGTCTTTATCAGAGCATTTTCCACATAGAACCCTTCCACAGTGGCGACTGAAATGAAGGGGGAAAAAATTACTTTAGTGAAATACAAGTAAGTAATAAATGTCATGATTTGAAGATAGATAGAAAGAAAATTCACCAGTGATGTTTCCTAGTTTTTAAACCAAATTTTGATGAACACTCCATGCAGTTTTCTCCTTCACACCATGGTGGCTCCTTGGGCAGATAGTCTGAAAAGAAAAATATGGAATAAAAAGTTTCTAAAAATACATATAAAATTTAGTAAATAGAAAATATTATATTTCATACACAATATATAGGGAGTGAGGGAGTTAAAATGGGGTAGTGGAGTAACACAAGGTATTTTGATTGAAACATCATTAATTGAGTTTTCTAGTGGAAAGATACCGAAATACACACGATGCTAGATGTGCTGTTATATTTACTGGTTCTTGAATAGAAGTTAGTTTTAAAGTGTGAAATCATTAATTTTCTTTTATTATAAAATTTATTTAATAGTCATAAAGTAAAGAAAACTATATTTCATTTCGCTTATTATATACTTATCAGATCTGCATGCTAGCAGGCAATAATCCAATAATAGTGCAGTTCTGTATCATTTTGGTAACCTTTGCACCTAAAACAAGTTAAAATGGGATATTATCTGATCTTGTTTCCTCATTTCCAGCAGAAATACAACTTTTTTTTCATTTTGAAGGACACAGTAAACCCAAAAATTTAGCAGAATAAGTCAAAATAATTGTCAAAAGGCCAGGGAAGCATATAAAGTACTAAAGAAAAAGGAAATAAGATGGGTACCAGAAACTTTCAAAACCCTATAATGATGTACCAAATTTCTTAGAAAGAAAAGATCACATATTTTTGCAATTTCTGTACACTAAGAAAATAATTGATTTATCATATATCAATATACTAATTCCTTTTCTTGGTTCTGCTAACAAAGAGTTAGCTTGCCGGCTTAACTGTAACAGATGTCTGAAGATTAGCATATGATTTTACAACCACAGACACGTAGAAGTACAAACTGAGTGATGAAATCAAAAAGACTATTATGTTTAAATAATTAAGGGGTTTCTTGAAAAAATAAATGTCAGATTTTTCAGAGATTTTCAAAAAATACTTCAATATTTAATTAGCCAGTATAGCATTCATGCTTTCCTCAAATCAGTACAAATGAAGATTATAGTTGAGGGAATTAGGAAAGAGAGAATTCATCCACTCAATTGAAACATTTTTCTAAACACTTGCTTGACCCCTTCAATATCCATGAAAAGGTCTACAAACATAATTACTATTTTATAATAAATCTTATTTTTTTTAAAGCAAACCCTCATCTAGAAGCTTCTCTCCAGAAGCAAGTTAGATTCTATAAAAGAACACATCAATATTCTGCTCTAAAACTGCAAAATCTGAAGCCCTATTTTTTAGACTAGGCTATTCATTTATAAGTTAAGAATGCTGAACCATCCAAATATATTCCTGCTATTCTAAAAGTTTGCAACCACAAGTTTTTGGAAATGACATCTTAGCTAATGTCTTCAGCATTTGCTATATCAAGGAGAAATACATTTCTAACACCTTAAGCTAAAAGTCAAAAAAGTAAACCAAATGATAAATAAAAAAAGTCATTGTTAACATAATCAAAACACAATATTAAAACAGGATATTAGTTTGAGAAAAGGAAACTTTATATATATAAGATTTTTTCACCATGAATCAAAACAAAAAGTCTCTAAAAATAATCTCGCAAAAACAAAATACTTCGAAGCTTTTGACAGATTATCAAATATTAATTGTTTAGATTTTTTTAAGGTAAAATTTTAATTCAAAAAAAGGAAAAAAAATAATGTAAATGTGCAAAGTGTCTTAGCTGGGTTAAAAAAAGCTGCAGGGTCAATAGAGAAAGAAGACTACTGCTGTGCATGTAAATAATATAAATGATATTCTTAAATTGTCATATAAAATAAGGAGGTTTGTAATTTTCTGATTGAAAATGAAACTTTTTAATATCTAATAATAAAGTTAACATATCATTTCATCTTATACTATTAGCAAAACAAAACAGGTAATTTGACTTTATATGATTTTTTTAAGAATGATATATTGTATTCAAATAAATATCTTAATGGAATTCAATCTTTTAGGTTAATGGTTTAGCATATTCTACAGTTTTACCACACTTTCTCTTATATATAATTTTTTATTCATTAAAGAATCACAAAATAACTTCAAAAATTTAATACTTAAAAAGTAATATTTACCATGGACATCAATTAATCTAAAAGATTTATTTGAAAATATTGCTTTAATCAGATCTTGGGATTCAAAATGTAACAAACCTTCTTGTTGAATTAAAATAAGTTGTAAAAAATGTTGAACACTTTAAATAAGTGAATTGAATAGTGAAAATAAGTAAATGCTGTTAATAAATAAAAGTGAGATTTTAAAATAATTCTTTCACTCTAAATATTGAATATTTCATTTGTTACATTTGTCTCTATTTTTAAGTCTTTTCAGCCATTTTTTTTCTCTGCAGTTGGGAAATAAATTTTTACTTGCAGTAATTTTGATTTGAAACCATTGCAATAAATTCAAAAAAATGAGATATTTGATTTAATATATAATCATTTACATAGAAAAATTATCACTCTATAAACAGAAATCACAATTTAAATATATTTTAAGAATGAAGTTTGAAACACAAATATCCTTTGATAACAGTAAAAGTCATAAATATTTACCTAGCAATCGGTATAGCAATTGTTTTGTAGCTACTTGATTGTTAAATATGTTGACACCTTGATTATTACAACTGCCTAAGCAGGCACCAGATCGAACTAGAGCGCGACACAGGTTTCCATTTCCATTTATGTAAGCTAATAGTAGAGCTGTAGAAATAATTATTTAGTTAAATAACAATAATACATAGATGATGGTATTAGTTATAATATTACAAATACATTTTGTCAAAGTTAAATCTACAAAACAAAACAGTGTGAAAAGCTGGAATAAGAAAAATTACTGCCAGTATTATAATAAATATTTAGCAAAAAATTTCCCAAAAATCTGTAAAAAATAGACAAGGTATTTTGTTATTTTTTTTCATTCTTTCAAGTAAAGAGGGAAGCTAATTTATTAGTCCAGCAAACTAAATTCAATTTTGCATGTATTAACCTTATTTTAAATATGTGTACTCATTTTGTACAGATTCGAATGAAAAATAATTTTGGGATAAACAATATATTAAAAAATGTATATAAAAGAAAATATCTTTACTACATGGATTTGTACACTGCTTATATTCTTAAAAGGCATAAAAAAATATGAATTTTTAATGCATAACAAAAAAAAATCAAGTAAGAGTTTTAAAATTTAAATCAAATATTCTTACGTGTATTTCCTTCAGCATCAGGTTTATCAATAGGATAATTAGGCATACATTCAACAAACAAATCAAATATGGCTGCAGCATTTTCCTTCCCGTACTGAGCTAAAACATGGAGTGGAGTCTGCCCTCTATAAATATCAATAGAAAAAGAATAAATAATTGTATAATTTTAAAAATATGTTACTTTTTTGAAGCTTTAAGAGAATACAATTTCACTTACGTATAGAACACAGCTCAACTAAATAAAATTCATATATCACAATTATATATAGTTACAAAATAAATACATTAAAAAAACACAAAATACAAATAAACAGTGATAAAATTTAGGGAACTTCATCATCTATCAAAATAATAAATGAACATAAAAATGCCAATGTCATCTTCTAAACATGTTCCTGAGATTTATTGATAGCTTTTTCTCTATTATTAATTTATCTTCTAAAAATATTCTTATTACTTGTAAACAATACCATTGTATGATTAAACTGCTGCACTGGTATATTTACTTTGTTAGTATGCATTATCTACATTATTTTTCAATAAATCTTTAACTCTTGTTTCTTGAATTCAGATTCTTATTAAATTTTGTCATAAAAGATAAGTATAGTTTCTTTCATTCGCAAAACATTCACTTTATTTTCATTTTGATTTTATGTAAGTCTCCAATGAATTTTAAAATGCATTCAATATTTTTTTCTTACCTTAAATTCACAGCTTCTGCATTAATATGAGATTCAGTGAGCAGTACACGGCAAGTGGCTAAGTTACCTTTATGACAAGCAACATGAAGAGCTAAAGAAATGAAAAATTTAATAACCTTTATACAACAAATAATGCAAACTTCTGTGATTAACTCCTTAAATACAAAATTTTACATATACATAAAATATTTCTTTTGACTCATAAAACTGAAAAATTATTTTTCAATTGATTAAAGCATTGATTTCTCATTACAATATTTAGCAGTTATATTAATTAAAAAATATTTTTTTCACCTCAATATCTGTGAAAATGTACTACATAATAAAATATGTAACATATAAAAGGTTAACACTGTGTCATTGCTACAAATTTCTATTTATTAAATAAGTATAAAAGCATCTGAAGTTGTTTATTTCCATTAAACTACATTTAAATGCAAAAATCATATAAATATTCCACTAATTTCACCACTGAAGAAATATTTTACCAACTTACTAATTTCAAAATCATATTATGAAATAGTAACTGAGTACATTATACTCAGCTACTGTTTCACTTCAATAACTGAAGCAAAAAGGAAAAGGTCTTTGTAAATTAAACACCCTTATTTAATAAATATAGAGATTCCCATATAAAGTTATTTCTTATTAAACTAAATTATCTAGCAGTTATATGGAGAAAAAAAATTCAATAATTTTATATAGCAAGTAATGTAATAATGAATTTGTATTACAGAAAAAAAAATAGTTGTAACAAACTCAATAGAGAAAGCAAAAAAGTAGATATTATTCGACTTTCCTTAAAACAATGAAAATAAAACTGTCTGCCGAATAATTTCTCACCAAATGTTACAATTACATTATAGAGAAATATGGCTAAATAAAAAAATTTTATAATGTAAATGTTATTTATAATATAAATGTGTTTCAGAGCAACTACAGCAGATTTTTGTTTGAGATGCAAAGGATTCTACTGGCAAATTAGTGGTTATTTCAAATGATATTAATAAACTAATGGAAATAAATACGAGAGATTATATATCACAAGTACTGATTTTTATATTAATGCAATGAGCTTCAGAAAGTGAACTAACCTACCATTGTTCCGATTATTATCTACAGCATCATAATCCACACCATTCTCAATAAGAACTTTACAAAGAGTACTATGGTCATGCAAAGCAGCTATGTGAAGGGCAGTTTGTTTCTGAGGAGTCAGATCATTCACTAGAGAACCAGCTAAAAGCTATTAAAATAGAAAAAAAAATTCATTTTAAAACTAACATTATAGAGCATTAATTAATATCTAGGAATTTTTAAAAAGACAAATTCAATTCACTTTTGAAAACAAGAAGGAAAATATATAAATTAGTAAAATTAAAAGTGCTCTTTTAAATAATTTTCACTAATAACAAAAAACAACTGCGTGTTAGCATAGGTTGGCTTTCTACAGGTCAGGCTGTTGGACATTTTGCTACTAAATTTAGAAAGCATACATATCTTAGAGAGCCTAAATATGCACTTCAGAGAAATTCTTCTAACCAAATTAAATAAAAATTAAGCCGAATCTTGGCATTATCCGGCGATACAAAGAATTAAAAAATTAATTTTATATTATTTCAAAATTTCAAAAGGATGTTCTTTAAATAAAATAAATTTAAATGTCATGCAAATTTCTGTTAATATTGACAATTTTTTAAAAATACTTTTTGTATAATTTCAAACAATACATTATTTTGTTGTAATGAAGCTCAAACTGTTGCCACTGTTTCATCAACCATATAATTACATGATATAGTTTTTCCTAAGTTAAAAGAAGAAAATAACAAGTTTCTAATTGCCCTTAATATAAAAATAGCATAAAAACTATATAGCGCTATCAAACAAACTAAAAATACTAAAGACAAAAAAATTACATTTTAGGAATGTTTTATACAACTTTCAAATACTCACAAGATTTCTAACAATGATTTCTGAACCTGTCTCTACAGCAAGATGAAGGGGAGTGGCTTGTGAAGAATCTTGAACTCTTGAATGGATATTTACATGGATGCTTAATAGAAATAGAATACTTTCAATGTCCTTTTTCTGAATTGCAAGATGAAGGAAATTCCGTCCTTTATTATCAAACTGAAAAATAGAATATTACTAATCACTTTATAAAATTCAGAAATTATTATTTTTTAAAATTACATTACTAATATTTAATGATACATGCTCAATAGATAATATAAACTTTTTAACTTTGGGGTCAGTTCTAGCATCAATTAATTCTAAGGAACTGATACAAACTAGCAAAAAAAGGATGAAAGAAAAAGATGTATTTGTTCATAACATGCAATTAGAATCTTTCAGGATATTTAATACATCAAAATTTTCATGATATGCATAGAACAGATTTAAGAAATGAACTGCAAGAAACCCAAAGAAACTCCAAAATGTCATGAAAATTAATGTCCTACCATTGATATTTTTGTATAAATTAGAAAACTGTATTTAATTATTATTACTGTTGTTATCTAGAACCATTTCAAAACACAGCCAATATTTATACAAAGTTCAAAAAAAGGTTTTTCAAAATTGATATCAATTGCAATAATACAAATTATAAAATGTCAGCAAATCTTAAATTGCAAATATCTTAAATATAATCTCTTAGCTATGCATTTCAGCAAATCTTAATATACATTCAAACATATGTAATGAGAGAAACAAAGAAATTTATTACTTTTCTGTAATAAAAATTAAAATGCAATATGTGATTGCAGCAAATATATTATTAAATATGTTAATGCATGGCTGCTGCATACAAAGCAAGGAATTATTATTAAAGAATGTTAATTACCTTTTCTGCTGCCTAAGCACTATTTTTAAAGTTGTGATTACCATTTTTTATATTGAAAGTAGTTTATATTCAGGCTGGATTTATAGGAAGCATCAAAAAAATTTAATACTAAGAGTTTTGATTAAAACAATAATTGATGCTAGGAATGCTTCCCCTCCCCACACACACACCAAACAAAAAACATTGCTTATGGAGTAAAATTTTCAATTAAAAGATTTTAAAAAATTGTTGGTTTGGTGTATAATTATCAGGTAGTTTTTTGATGTGCTATATTTTAACAAAAATTAACAATGTTTTATAAATTTATGAATTGAAACATTTTCTTACTTTTAATGTTATAAAAATACCTATTGCTAATCGAATTTATGTACATCATATTATACTATACCACTTTGAGAAAGGAGCAGTCATTCTGCAATCTCAAAAAACTGTTAAATAGGGATGAAATAATCCAAAATTGATGCAGGAAATGGTTTGTTCATTTCAAATCTGGCAATACTAACTTAGAAAATGAGCCAGAAGGAGGTCGACTATTGTAATTCAATTACAGGCATTTTTTGAAGGCATGGAAGTGGACGAAAGCTTGACAACTGGAATGTTGACTGACAACTTCAATGTGGACCATTTAAAAATCCTTTGTCATCCCAAAAAGTTTGGAAAGGTATAAGTATAGATAAGTGCTCCACAAGCCCAGTGACAACAGTAAATCCAAACATGTTTGAATATTCAACAGATTTTTTCAACAAAACAAGCGAGATCTTGACACTGGGGATCTCATCAAAGACATCAAAAGAAAGAAGGTCTGTGTTTTGGTAGAAATTTTATCAAAAGCAATAACAAAGAAATGCATTGCAAGAAGGAAAAGTGTGTTTAGTGGAACAAAGGAGAACTCATCTATTAGGAAATCACCTTTAATGGATCTTGCTATTTATGGAACAACTAAGAGAGTCAACAGTGGCACATTCTAGACAAAAACGGCAAGCGGCAATTCAAAATCAACAGCTATTCAACTTAACAGACTTCATGATGCAATCATGACAAAAAGACCACAGAAAAAGAACCATATTGACTAAGATAAATGCCTGATCGCTATGCACCAATCCAATAATTTATTCTTATAATTATGTAATTTCACCACATTTCCCAATTGTATTTGTAAAACATTTAATGATTATATATCCCATTTAAATGGCATGAATATATTTTATAGTATAAAATAGACAATTTAGATAATAAATACAGTACATTATAAGATAATCAATTACAAACCTGTTCTGCTGCTCTAGGTTCTCTTGACAGAATGGATTCTGCTGCTTTATTATTTCGAAATATCATAGCAGCAGCAAAAGGTGTATATCCCTGCCGATCTCTTAAAGTTAAATCTAGAGTAGGACATGATAAGAGCAAACTAATGATCACAGAGTTTTGATTAGCAATGGCAGTATGCAAGGGTGTTTTCAATTCAGAATCCTGAAAAATAAAAAATTCATATTCTTTAAAAATGATTCTTTAAATTTTGAAATATGCAAAATACTGCCCAAAATCTTCAACGACATACAAATATCAATGAGCTTTATAATTGTGAAAGTACTGAAATGGGATATTAATTATCTTTGTTTCTATATTCTGCAGATTTAAATATTTCATGTTATAAAATAAGAAAACATAATTCACATGCATTTTCTAATAATTATAAACAGATAAATCACCTTTAAATTGTTTAGTAAGTAGTAATTAGTATTATGGTAGAAATAAAATCACCCTCACCAAGATTAAATTTTAATCAGATCAAACTACTCACATAAATTTAATTTAATTTAATCAGGCCTGATCTCAATCAGAAGAGGATGATGGAAAGTTTCAAAGATAAGTTAAATTTTAATTCAGATAACCTTTGTAATTCTTTACATATTAAATTTAAACAGATGTGTAAAACAACTTTTTTTCTTCAATTCTCTACATTATTTAAAATGATGTTAGAATAGTAAAAACTTAAATGATATAGTAAAACTTTTACTTGAAGATTAACATCTGCACCATGTTCAATGAGTGTCTGCACAACTAGTTCAAGACCCCAAGCAGAAGCAAGATGTAAAGCACTCTGTCCATCAAAGGCTTCCTCTTCACCACGACCTTCAGGGCTAGGTCTCCGAGGGCTATCCATATCGCAGCCACTAAAAAATTTAAATTGATACAATTTGAATTCTTAAGCTGACAAAAAACAGAATACATTTCCATAAAGCTATTTGATGGTTCACTAAACTGTGTTGCAAATTTAAAATATGATAAGGTTTCCAAAGATTCATGGAAAAAGCATTAATTACTAGCATGATAAATATCTATTAAAAAACCTTTTCATGGTGTTGGTTGAAAAATTATTTATAATTTTTTCAAAAAGGTACACAGAAGTTATTATTCGAACATCAACAGAACATTCCTATATTTTCATTCACGACACAAGATGAGCAACAAATTATTCTGAATATCTCATAAAATATATTTCAGTTAAATTATCTTTTTTTTTCTATTTTTTCTACTTCATAAAAGAAATAATTGAAAATTTCTCCCTTCTTAGTTTTTAAATGAAAGAGACTAAACAGAAAATTAAATTTCACACACGCATAAATATAAGACTTTAAATTGAGACCGACTATCATAAAAGAAATAAGAGAGAAAAAAAAAGCATTTGAAGGTCACTATCGCAAGCCATTATTCTTTTAAAATAAAAAAAAGAGAATAATTTTACCTTCTTATTAAGAAACATGAAACAGATTCATTATTTTCATCCAAGGCACGATGCAAAAGTGTTTGATAACAGCCACCTGGACCTTCACCCCAGCAATTTGTGTCACATCCATGTTTAACCTAAAAATATGGTTTAAAAAAAACTATGTAGTAAACTGTATTACATACCGATATTATTTTCCTTATTTATTTAATAAATTTTTCAATTGGTAATTATCTACTTTGTACAACATTTGTTTGCTCTGATATACATAGAAAAGTATAAATGATGTCAAAAAGTATAAATGATGTATAAATGATGTCAAGTCAATTATTGAAATTTATATTTGTTTATCTAAATTTCTTTTAGGTACATATTGTTATGATTATTATATGAAATATTTTGAAAAATGAATCTTGATAATAAAGAAAAGTAAAATGTTAATATAGATTAATTTCGAAAATGATACTTATGATTGGTATAAATACCTTGATACTGAATAATATAGCATTTTATCTATCGTAATTGTGGCTATTATAACTGAACATGCCACAAAATTACTCTTAAAATGACCTATTAATACAATAAATGACAAATGAAATTATAGAATAATAACTTATTAATTCTACTTATACTATACTTGAAACTTCTCCATCATGAAAGATAGAGAAATCTTATTTAAATGTTAACAAGAATAGAGCATGCACAGTTTGAGTGTTGAATTGTTTAGTTATAATTGTTTAAAAAATTATAATTAAACAATTCATATTAATGAATACCAGAATTTTTCAGTAACAAAGAAAAATGGTTAATTTATTTCCACAACATTGTTAGTACTCATTTGCTTAATACTTTAACCAGAACATTGATAAAAGAAAATGTATCCTTTCTTCATTATTTTACTATGCTTAAATGAAAACCGTTGTTTAAAAAATACATATTAATAATTACATTGGATAATTTAAAAGAAATGAGGAATATTTTTTTATCTTATATATAAAAGCAATGATATATCATTTAATAAAAAATTCTTTATATAAATTAAATCTTTTCTCTTTTTTATAAACAACAATTAAAAAATGCTATAAATTAAGTGCAACAGTAAAAAAAATGAAAACAATTATATATTTTACGGTAAACATATTTCAAGGTAAAAATAAATATTTATTTTAATACAATAAAAATTCAAAACTTGTCATATTAACAGCACATTAGGTCATTAATATAATGACCACCAAAATAAATGTAATTCTAATAACCTATACCAATTACAAATCTACATCAATTTTTAAGTGTATCTAAAAACAGTCAAACCTATACTTACTAAAATGGAAGCTATATCTTCCTGACCACTCTCTAAAGCAAGCCAAAGAGCACAATCACCATTTTCATCCTTAGCATTAACATCTGCACCTGCCTGACACAGAGCATCTACTACAGATGGAAGATGCCGCTTGACAGCCAGCTGTAAAGGACTTTCATTTTCCCTTGTTCTGAAATAAATGATTTGCAACAAGATAAGTTTCCTCAGTTCAATTTTTAAAACTCTAATTGTAAAAGTGCTTTTCTAACATTCAATACTTTACTTAAAAACTAAATATATAAAGAAATTAAACATTTGAAAAGTTTTAAATACTTTCAACCCTAATAATGAATATAAAAGATAAAATAATTTTTGGACTAAAAGAATCAGTGTTTTAAAAACATAAGTTTAAGCAAATGGAACATGAATTCAAAAGTTACAAAAACTACATCAAAATGAAAGTACAGTACACTCCCAAGTATCCGGTTCACAACTTTTTATTTATTGCAATTAATTGAAGAAGGCAAAGTGTTGCATCAGTCAATGCCAAGGAACAGGAAGCAAGCACAAATGCAAAATGCAAGTCATGACAAGAAAACAGCTGTGTTCTCCTCATGATTTATTGTTTTATAAATGTGTAATGGACTTCATTTATTGATGTTGCTCCCGATTATAACTGCATAGTATTAAAAAACCCAGAAATAGTTCTTAAAGTATAATTCCGTTTTTTTTAAAAAGTGTATCACACTGAAGTGTACAGAATTCATGTTAAAATGTGAATAAATTATCTATCTTCTTTTATATACTGAACTACAAGAATTTATTAAAGTAACAACAAAAAGCCTTCTATTGTGACACATTACCGACAACTGCTTCTATGTTTCACTGGGATGTGGCCACTTTCATATTTACTTAGCTTGCGATGAATGAAAGGCTTAATTCTCAATAAGAGGTGAGAAAATATTATTATAGCAAAGAGTTTTGGAATAAAAATTTGTCTTCTGGTATTGGTAAAAAAGAAATGATTTCATAGAACTATAGTTTGGGACTGCAATATACTAAAAAAAAGTAAAATCAAAATACAATATTCTTACTTGGCAGCAAAATCTGCTCCGTTTTCAAGCAAAAATAAAGCAGCCTCTTTATTTTGATTCATGATCGCTTGATGTAAAAGTGTCAACCCTTCATCATTAGTGACATCGATATTGGCTCCTCCGGCTATCAGCTTTGGTGCCACCCTAAACAGTCCCATATCCAAAGCCAAACTTAAAGGAGTTTGACCTTTTGAATTCTTGATATTAAAATTTGGAACAATAATGCCCGTTTCAGAGCTCACTTGGGAAAATGCTGTAAAGAAATTTATGATTTTGTCAAGAAAAAAAAGTAATCAATTTCAAGATTTCTTTCCATTACCGAATAAATATTTTTTAAATTTGAGTATGATTGCAATATTTCTACGATAGCTAGATTTTAATTATGATGGCCAGCAGTTATAAACTTTGCTGATGTAATAAAATTTCAGAAATCAAATTTTGAGAAAAGAAACAAAATATAAATATTTTTCTAAAAAGTAAATTTATCTATAAAAAAAATCAATTTCTTATTTTTATATACATTTTTATTTATAAGATAATTTTCAAAATAATTAAAAAAAATCTGATTGGGTAATAAAAGAATTTAAATCCATGTTTAATGAAAATGAACTGTGCTATTTTATCATAGAATCATTTAATAATAAAAAATATTAGCTGAAACTGATATGAAAAATTTTAATAAATCGAAAATAAGTAAACTGCAAAATATCACACATTAAAAACATTAAATTAAAAAAGAATTAAAGCTAATTACATTTGTGATCAATAATGGCTTGTATTGTACTTTCATGCTGTGCTAAAATAGCTAAGTGAAGAGGAGTTTGTTGGTAAATGACATCTTCTTCTGCATTCACATCCATAGTAGTATCGAGAGAAGTAGTCTGAAGATTTGGATTGCCACCTTTTTGTAGTAATACAGTTGTCAGAGCAGACAATCCTTTTGTACAGCTAACATGGAGAGGTGCCTCACCCTTTAAAAAGAACAAAATTAAATTTCAGAAGAGAAATAAAGTGCATTAATATAACTATTATTTAATATTAATTATTATTACTTTATTATTTGTCAAATTAGGCTTTGCTCCATGAACTGCAAGGAATATTCCAGCTTCCTCATTACCAGCCCTGCAGGCTAAATGCAATAACGTATCCCCTATAGAAATAAGAATAGCAAATTAAAATTTAAGAATTTCTGATTTTGAAAATTAGCTTTTTTCAAAAGTAAATATTTTCAACACAAATTTTCTAAAAACAATATAATTAGAATTTTAGATCATGATAAATGCAAAAAAAAATCTAAGAAGCCTACACATCTAAAAAATACAGAAATAAAGATTCTCCTAATTATGCCTTTTTCATACCTTGTCAATCATCTTGAGGTATGCAATGATGTGAAAGTCCTACTGCTTACTACAAAACTATTGGAAAATAGTCTGAAAATTTCCAAAAAATCTGAGTGTGAGATTGCTTTTTTCAGATACCTCAAAGCAATATTCAAATAACACTCCATAAAAGAGCTTTTTAAAATTTAAGATGACCTGGGCTTCAATAAAGAATAGTATAAGATGCAAGGAACTGAATTTTGATGAATTTAAAAGTCTTCAAGAAGATCACCTAGACTTGGAGGATATACACTGCAATAACAACCAGTATACGAAGTGGCCAATTCATCTCAAACAGATTTTTTTTACAGATGGACTAAACATTTTAACTGATCAAATAAGTAAAAAGGTGACATGTCACCAAGGCTTTTCTGTTGATCTCAACATGACATTTAGCCAGCACTTATGGACTTTATATAGTTGAAGGCTTGTGACTAATCCGAATAGTGGATTATCTGAATAAGCAATAATTTGATTTTTAAATTGCTACTTACATTTGCACAAAACATCATTAAGTCATTTTTCCATTGGTTCAGAGATTGCCAAAGCCTGCTCCTTTTCTAAATATAATATTGATCGAGCATCTTTTTTCGTGGTTAAAAACTTGCTACAGTAAATAATTCTCAGAACGCACAAATTTCTTGAATACGCTAAAGAGGTTCTTAGCAACTTTTTTAAAAAAAATCTCAGTCTGCTTTACTGCATACCTCACAATACTTTAAATACTGGCTTTTTCTTTGATTTTTTCAAACCATACATAGCTTGCTTTAAATACTTTTCCATTTATTGATGATGATCTTGGTGTCTTCATAATTAGATCAACAAAAACTAGTTTTGACTTTCACAAAAAGTCTTTTTACTAATAGGTCATTTTGCATTTGCTTCTTGTTGATCCATCTGAGAAACAATCTTAAAACACCAAGAGTAGGTGTCCATTGTGTAGAAATTCTGGTGATGACCAATTAAATATCAATCTTTTTAATTTTATCTTAATTTTAAGAATAAAGCAGATAGCTGATATAAGTTGCTTGTATTTGCCTATCAAGTCAACAATGTTCACACACCAATCTTGTTAATTTGGCATTGGATTTCTAAAGTAATTTTACTTTACTTTTACCCCCATTATCTAGTTGCTGTTTCTTCAGGAACAAATGTGTAGGTATCCTTGAATTTAACACTAAAAATAGTTGTGTAGTAATGTATCTGAATACATTTTTCACAAGCAATAGTAATATACATGCTAAACAAGCAATGTTGGTGATAACAGATTAATATCTCATTGGCAACCAGCTAGATTGCCCCTTTGAATGTAATATTTTCCCTGTCTGTTTAAATCACAGTGTTATAATTTCCATGATTAATTCCCTGGCTCTCATATATAATTAAATATATTGGTACTTATATATAATTAAATATATTGATGCATATATACAATTAAATATATTGGTGCTCATATATAATTTTTTTTTCATATCACAGTACAAAACCATGATGTTCATCTAGGTGCTACTTTTTTTTGTTTGTTTTGATTATTGAACTAATTAAGATATTTTTCAACTTTGGCTCTAATTTGAAAAGAAATATATGCAAATATCACTACAAAAGCACTTAACACAGACCAAGAAAAACAGGCAAAATCCTGCATATGACATGTCTTTTCATCACTGATGGAAATGACATAAAATTCTCTCATGCCTCTTAACTTCTGTAACAAACAAGTGAGGGAACATTAACCCTAAAATGTCAGATTAAATGTGCATCAGACTCCTTACAGGACTGAATTTTAATTGAATTAAATTTCAAACTTGAATTTTTTAGGTTCCACATTCAAAAACTTATCACTAAGATTTTAGGACCATATATTTTTCTAAAGAACAATTCCATAGAAATCTTAAAAACTCAAAATGACAACTGAAGCTAAAAATTTATGTTTAATAAATAAGTGACATTAGTAATTTGATATTATATATCAGACAAAAATAACAGTTTGTCTGACTCATCCAGAAATGAGTGATTTCAAAACAAAATTAGATAAATATATATGTAAAAGCTGCAAATATAAAGTAACTTTATGCATCTAATTTTAAATAAAATAAAGGTTTTGTCATTTTAAAAATTAAATGTTAAGGACTCATAAAAATTATATCATTTAAAAGATCAAATATTTACTATTCACAAAAATTTAAGATTAAAAAGATCAAATATTTACCATTCAGAGGGCAGACAGCATCTAAGCAACATCCTCTCTTCACGAGCTTAGCAGCAAAACTGCTTTCATCATATCCACCAATGCCAGCATCCAATGCAAACCATAGTACAGTCTGGCCATCAGCATTCTTTATTTCTAGATCTAGATGTTCATGACGAAGCAGTAATTCAAATATAGGTGCATTCAGTGCCAATATGGTGCGATGAAGACAAGTGCTTGGAGTGAAAATAAAAAACGATTAGCATAAAATAATTCACATAATATCAGAATATTTTTGGTTTCTAAATTAAACGAAAATATGATACAAAAATACTGTTAATTATATATACATATATATATATAACATGATAAAAAAGCAATAACATTTTTCAAGACATTAATTTTTTTTAATAGTTAACTTTATTAAAATTAGGTTTATATTCATTTAAAACATGCAACAAGAATTATTTAGTTCCTCTGAATGCAATAGATAAATGTGCATGAAAGGAATAATTTTAAACTCGATAAAATTATGCAAAGGAAAATCATCAATAGAGTTTTTACAAAATGAGATTCATGAGTGAAACTACATTTTACTGCTATTTCAAAAAAAAAAAAAAAAAAAAAAAAAAAAAAGAATATATTTTTTTTTTGATTTCATCTTAGGTTATGTGAATTCATGTTGGAAGAGGAACATAACATATACATTCTCAATAATTTATGATAGAATTATAAGAAAATTTAAAAACTAAGTATTTGAAAAAAATCTAGATCTTAAAAAAAATCAATACAATTAAAAATGGAAGCAATACTATAATCAATACTTTGAATTTACCATAATCAAACTTTACATCCACTTATGGACAAACATTCAGATTAAAATGCTAAGAGGAGTTATCTGAATATATATATAATAAAACTTTTATAAGCTTTTAAGTAAAAGAATTTAAAAAAATTACTAAGAAAAATTACTATAAAAATAATAATAAGATTAAATACGAGATGCAACAGTATAAATAAACTTACTTTCCGTTTATATCTTGGAGGTTAGGATTTGCACCATATTCCAAAAGTTTTGCAGCTACTCTAGCCATACCTTCGGCAACACTGGAAGATGAATTTTTTGGATTGAAGCTAGCTACTAGATGTAGAGGTGTTGCTTTCTCTGATGGTGTAGTCACATTGACAGAAGCTTTATTTTCAATTAAAAACAGGGCAGAAAATTCATCTTCTATAGAATAAATAAAACTAATTAGAGGTTAAATAATAAAATATAAGTACATTTATGAAATTTCCTATTTCCAGTGAGATTAAAAAAGTAGTGAAAGAAATTATTTAATTTCTATAACACATCATAAAAGGCATTTGAGACATTGAAATATTTAAGTTATTTTTAAACTTTAAATTACCTATCTCTATTTAACTACAGATTTGAAACTAAAAATTCAGTAATCTGAAGCAAGTATATCAGATACGAATATCAGATACTATGTGAAAGGATTACAGCTCAATAGGTACTTTTCCGTTAGCTGGGTGCAAGCAAAATACCAAAGAAATTTGGCAGAATTCAAAATTAGTAGGCAATTTTTCGATTGTGTCCAACTAATGGAAAAGTACCTCAAAATTATATTAATAATGA
The DNA here is from genome assembly GCA_026289955.1 of Argiope argentata. Taxonomy (NCBI): domain Eukaryota; kingdom Metazoa; phylum Arthropoda; class Arachnida; order Araneae; family Araneidae; genus Argiope; species Argiope argentata. The sequence continues at coordinate 2,783,195 of JAOUZG010041912.1, forward strand.
TTTCACATTATATAATTTAAATGGAACTAAAAATTAATACCTCGATTAATAGCTTTATGTATCAAAGCCCATCCTCTGTTATCTATCTGATTTACATTTGCTTTATGGTTAACAAGAGTTTTGGCAATACTTTCTTGACCAGTACTCAATGCAAGGTCTAATGGAATGTCCCCTTGATCATCAAGTTCATTCACCTTAACAGCAAGCTAATGAGAGGAAAATTCACAATTAGGACAAATTTCTAATAAAGAACTTTTTGAAAATTATATATTAGAATGGAAATCATTTTAGCTTGTAAACAAAGATATGACTACTTACTTGAGAATCATGTTCTAACAGAAAAAGAAAAACTACATCTTCTCTTTGTATTTTAATAGCAGTATGAAGGATGAACTCAGTTTTTGCTTTGAACATTTTATACAGCAATGAATCACTCATGTGAGCAAAATCCTCACTGGTAAAGTCATGCTGGAAATAAATTAAATAGTTTATATATATGAGACAGTTATGCACAATAATTTATAACAAAAATATTGCTTTAAAATTTTAAAATCAGAAATTTTTTTAAATAATCATATTTAAAGAAATTAACAACTTTAACCTTTTCAGACACAGTGGTTAAAAAAGAAGACTGTAATTTTAGTTTTCTCATAAAAAAAACATTCCTAGTTTGAAAAATTATCTATTATCTATCTGAGCCAAACTAAAAAAATAATTATTATAAAATAAAATAAAAAGAAAGCTATTTGCTTCTTTTTAGTGAAATAAGTGGAATGAAATATAGCTTTCTCTGTAGGATTAATTTTATATTCTATTAATTTTAAATGCACCAAATATTAAATAAAAATTTCTTTTGAGTTTTTAATAAGTAGAATCTTAATAAAATCAACCATTTTTTCCAATATTTTTTATTTATAAATTCATAAATTTTTATAAGATTCAAACATAAAAACATTCTCTTTTAACATATCAAAATTATCATTCCACAGGTGACACCATATGTGAATTCCTTCTGTTAGGAATACCTCTCAAATCCGGTTGTGGAAAGCAGAAAACATACACTTATGATATGTTGATGCAACATGCTTTTAAATGAGAAGCAAGAACACATTGCCACATGCTTCATGCAATTTCTTTCAAAATACAAAGGCATTAAAAATTTTTAACATATTCAATATTTTTAATTTTAATACTTTAAAAATAATAAATATTATTACATTTTATTCCACTACTATTTAACAAATATTCATATTAAAATTATATAATTTTATTTTGTTTTTCTTTAAATTAAATATATTATAAAGAATAGTTTAGTATTAGATTAGAATAATCTTTGTAGTAATAAGCAATTTATTTGTATTTTTATAACTTAAAATAATTAAATCTCTAATAATCTAAAAATGCTCATGAACCTAAAGTATTTATAATTACTGTTATGATCATAATAAATTTACATTACACAATTGCAAACCACATTTTTCTCACAAACTTAAGATGACTGATGCCCTCAAATAATAAGAACAAATATGATTAAAATTTCTATTGTAAAATATCAATCTAAGCAATCAACTAAATCCATTTACTGTGTTTTCACATTAAAAAAAATTTAATGACTAATGTCAGGAAAAGTTTTAAATAAACTTTATATCATCAATTAAAAATTTTACAAGAATACTTTTTTCACTTAATAAAAACTTTAATCATACAATCACTGATTTACCCCAAATAATTTTAATAAAAGTTAATTTACAAAAATTCTTGAAACTTTTATCAAGAAATATGATTGCACATATTTAAGTTAAAATAAAAATTAGAAAAATGAAAATCAATGAATATGAAATATATATGATTTAAAACACATTTGTAAATGCAATTCAAAAACAATAAATTGCTAAACTATATCAACAGCAGATCAAAAAGATCTATGAAAGAGCAGACCAATACTTCTAAATGCTTAAACACATGATTAAGTCTTATGTTACTTGCATAAATCCAAATTTTTTATAATTTAAATTTTGAAATAGATATTAGGAATTCTAATAAAAATTATACCTGGTGATTCTTAAATATCTTAAGTAAATAAGAAATGATACTCATATATAATATACATTTTTTGGGAATTAATATAATCTGACCAATTTTATGATGTTTAAAAGACAAATAAAAATACTAAATTTAATTTATTACATATAAGTATCTTAATGATATTCATAAAAAAAAATTTCTGCATACTACTGATAAATTGAAGTTAAATAAAAATTATTCTTCCATCATATTCAATAATAAGTTGATAATAATTTGAGTTGATACTGTTATTATTTTTTCTATTTATTTTTATATGAAATAAAGCATTCAATTATAAAATGCAGACATCTTTAAAAAGGTTAGCAGTTATTTCAATCCTCAGATAAGCTCATTAGAAGATTGAACAAGTTACTAAAATAAATAAAAATATCAAATTGCTAAATGACATTTTAGTTATCCAATTTATATCTGATTCCTATAAAATTTAGGTCATAAATGTAATCTTTTTTTTTTCATATAAAGAATTTAAAGGAAAATACAATGTTGAAATCATGATTTAGGTTGTTACTGCCTTTGAGATCACTAGAAAAAGAAACTAAAAAATCCCTAATCAGTCATTTAAAAATAATTCTCAGTAAACACTATGTGCCAGAGAAAAATTAATCTCATATAGTTACAGCTATAAAATTTTGGCAGATGCAGATAAAACAAATATATTCTGAAGATATAGATAAATTGAAACTATAATATATAAAAACTTTGTTGTAGCTACTCCATTAAAAACACGGAGGAATCAACAAAGTTTTTCAGTATCTACTATTGATCAGAAACTGTAATTTTAACACAGGAAATAAAACCTTAACCTATATGTTACACAGAACATAAAGAAAAAATGCTATAATAGAAGCACCCAGTGATTAGATATCAACTGTGAACAATGACTTTTAAGAGTTTTGGCATCTATTTCATCTGCAACTTGGTAGAATTTCACACAATTATGAACATTTACAGATGATAGTAAGGCATTCTCACACCTGAAAAAGATTGTTTCACTAAATATAACAGTGTAAAATAATAGGAACATATCTAAAATTTACAGTAGTGACAAAAATTGGGAAAATATTTAGGAAAAGGCATATTTTAGAGGTTAAATTACTTAATTTTTTCAAATATTATCACAAAATTATAAATGGAAGACAAAAAGAGAATTTTATCAATAATCAATTTAAGTAATAATTCTTGATTATAATATGTTTAGAATAAAACAGAAAAAGAAGCACAATGTGATTAAGCTACCAATTATATTGTGACTAACAATTTGTTTCATGTATTTATTTACTGAAGCAGAAAGGATATTTGTCATAAAGTCCTTATAATCAAGTTTCTATGCCATTTTCTAAGCTTCATATAGACAGTTTTAAATAATTATAAAGAAAGTTAGGATTGGAATAAATAATAATAATCAATTGGTATAAAGAGACTGATCAAATAATAAGATATTAAGTAATGCTCTTAAGTGGGGAAAAATTACTATAAAAATCATAAGGAAAATTGGAGCAAATAAAACATAGAAAGAATCAAGCTAATTAAAAAATGGGTGATATTTTTCAATTTTGAAGTCAGTATTGGTATATGTCAGATATTTAACATTAGATAATTTAATATATCAATTAAAGAAAAAAATTAAAATAAAATGTTTTTACATATAAGATATCAATTATAATATCTGCAGAATGTAAAAATTTATTTAAATGTATGGGAAGATATTATAGTGTCATAATCAAAGTTAAAACTAGTTTAATTCATTACAAATTGAAAGAGTCAAAAAGTTAAGAAATTTATTTTTGTCATCTCACTTTTCTTTTTTATAATTACTTTCTCAATGAAACAATCCTCATTAAAATTTATTTCTTGAATTGCTGATTAATTTTCCTCTCTGAGGACACAAATTTTAGGTTATTACTTCAATAAATAGTTATTATCAACCATAAAATATCAGATATATCTTTCTTCAAAATTTTTTTCAAAATGTTAACATTTAATGTAGTTAGTCATGCTAATCAAAAGATGAAAAACTGACTGCTTTAACTACATCATATATCAATGAAAGAAATATATTATTATTGGTCCACAAAAAATTAGGTTTCTCAGTTGAAAAAAAGGATAAAAATATTAATTTTACAACTTTTATATAATAATGCTGAATAAAAGTTTTAATAATTCAAAAATGCTTTTAAGACAAATTGACTGAAAAGATACACATTTCAGAAAGGAATTATGACAGGTATACCCAAATGAATTATATACATACCTATCAACTAAGCTCTTTAAATCAAATCTTTTAGCAACTCGCATTAGATCAAGAAAAAAATTATCAGGTTTGTTAAGTTCCAATTCATCTGTATAAACCCATTTTAATAAGGTTAGACCAATGTTTTGTGGAATATCTACAAGAAATATAATACAATGCTATAAATTCTTTCAAAATATTCAAAAAATACAAAAAAATGTTTGCTTTAATAGTCAAACTACCTATATAATCATATATTCTATATTTCAGTTAATTTTCTATCACAGCACAAAATTAATTTGAACAACAGCTAGTAATACACAAATTTAACAGAAAGCTACAGAAATACTCTATTAATAAGCTCTATTAATAAAATGTAATTAAGCTCTATTAAAAAAATGTATGAAAATTCTAACATTGAACAGCTTTCAATCCATTACCTTGCATAAAATGTAACAACATTAATTCAAATTTTGATGTTATGGCAGCAATATAATTTAATGGACTTTTTTTTTATTTAGTAAGTTCATAATTTTTTTTCCTATTCATTAATGATTTGGAAAATATTCTTGGCATCTGATATTATACATGAGAAATTCTGAAATTAGTTTCAAACCATAACTGATCAAGTGCCTTGAAAACCTATGTATAGTACTAATCTATACATAGTATCTATGTAAAACATCTATGTATCAATACATAATATACAAAATCTATGTAAAAACACTATCAAATATTATGTTTACTTAAAAATGTTACTTAACATAGTACCTAACCAAGAAAACAAATCATTTAAGAAAATTTATGTTGCGTTACAACAGATTGTTGAATGCACAGCTATTTATAATACTTTTAGAGAGAGGATATTCTAATTATCAGATTAAATATATGATGCCAAAATAAAATGTTGAGAAATCATAAATGATATTCACTTTACAATATTCATAATAAATTATCATCGCATAACTAAAAATTGGATGAATAAGACCCAAAAATTCAGAATTAAAATAATTAACAAACATGAAAAATAACACAAAACCTGTCAAATCCAAGTGATCAACACAGGCCAGATCTGGAACACCCCAATTGCTACTTCTAGCTGATAATACAAATTTATGAGCTCTGATAGTACGGCCATTTAACTCGACACATAAATCACTGTAAAACCAAATTACAATGTAATTATCAATCATACAATTTAAAGAATAAGGCAAAATTTCATTCAAAGTGTACATAAAAATATTGCAAATCTAACATCCTCCTCCCTCCAGTGTGAAGAGAAAGTTAATTAGTTGGTATAAGGTATTTTTTAAAATTCTGTCTTTCCAAAAACAGATTCTAAAAACCTTAGTAATATTATGGTTTAGTAGCCATTCCTTTCTCAGAAGATTTAAAAGAAATGTGATAAAGAACAGTAATGATGATACCGGAATAAAATGTTCAGTGACAGTATAATTATGAAATAATAGTATTCATAATAAAGTATCTTCAAAAAAAAACAAAATAAAAGGTAATAATTAATATTACATATTACCATAGCTAGTTATCAGCTTCAACAAATATGATGTTCATCACTTTCTAAGTGTTGCAAATAAGTAAAAATATCAGTTGTAATGAATCATGAATATCTATGCATATCTTAATTACAATAATTCATATCATAATAATATGTCATTAGTTCAAAGTTGACAAGCTTCATTTAACTTAAATGTCAGTAATGAAAAATGTCAATGTAATTTTAAAATATCAAAATAAGTTATTTACAGATTTAAATTTGGTTTAAATACACATTATGTGGTAGGTTATTTTACTATTTATACAAATCTTCAAAATTTCATGCAATTGATGTAAATTTTAAACATTTTAATTACTTATATTATTGCTTTTCATAGATTTATTTCATTGCATAAATTTAAAGGCAAAAAACAATGCACTAACTTCAAGAATGAAAAAATACCTGTATAGTTCTTTATCAAACAAATCAGCAACAGTTTTTAATAAACGAACAATGAAGGAATCGCCGCTAACATTTCCAATTTGAGCAGCAGCAATACTGTACTTTTTCTCAGATTCAGCTAATCTGGCCTGAAGTTTGACATATTCTTCTCTTAAGAGAGTTAAATGACGTTCCAATTTTGCTTTTTCTAGATAAAAATAAATTACTTTATATTCGAAAAAGAGAAATTTAAATGTAAAATATATTTCAGCTATATTAAATTAATGAATTGAAGTACTTTTAATAGATTAAAAATTATCAAATTGGCTATTATTGCAATATTTCATTTGGAATTTTGAAATGTCTAATTTACCAATAAATTTATATAAACTTTATTTATGCTTCACAATATATAAGCAAAGGATCATAAAAGAATACAGATATGTATGAATTTGCTTTACAATGAAAAATCAGGACAACCTGCTACATATAAATTTAAAAGGAATGAAACATAATCAATATTTCTGATGAACAAGCTAGTCACCAAATAAAGTTAATAAATATATAAAGAACCTATCAGGATAAGATATAACCTTTGTGCAATAAAGTATTCACAGCTTCCATAAAATAAATCAGTTTCTTTTCTGAATCATAATTTCAGAAAAGAAACTATTTTATTTTTACAATATTTTATTATTAAAAAGAGAAAATAACATTCATATAACAAAATTGAGCACTTGCTTATAAACATATTATAGGCGAATTTATGAAATTTTTAGAAATTCATTACTAACATCAATTAATATATGATTTCTGCACCACCATACAAATTCAATGAAAGCTATTATATAGTCTTCTACAAATTTTATATTTACATTAATGCATTAAAATATAAGAGCCTGAGAATGAGTAAGTATAAACAAAATGTTTATAATTTTCATAAGTTTTTGCTTGTTTAACAAAACACATATTGAAAAATAAATAGGCAATTAAAGAAATCCAATTTCTCCATGATTCCAAGTATTATATCTTTTTCATAAGATTTTGAAAATTATATAAATTTTACTAAGCTAATTACTGCATCTTGTGTGTAATGAATGTGATGTATTCATAATTTGAAAATCAAATTTAGTTTGGAATTAATATTAAAGAAACTAAATACATTTGACTATTCTAATACTTTAAATAGGGTGCTGAAATCTTCAATACATAAGCCAAAATAGTATAATCATTGTTAAGTTGCAGATTATTTTTTTCAAAAAAAAAAAATACATATTACATAAATCTAAAACTATTATTACATTAGTAATTTTTCAAAAAGTATTATTTCTTTGATTTTATTGACATTATTGTGTAATTAAATTGTAAATAAAAGGAATTTATTGCCAAAATTATATGCACTTTTGATGGTTGTACAAACTTACAATACTTAATGGGTAATATATTCTGTAATATTAAAATTATTTTAAATCAGTACTTTTTTTAGAAGGAAAAAGAATTAAATAGCCTAAAGAATATTTAATAACAGTGTCTCTATGAAGTACTGGTTCAAGGAAAACATTTTAATACACATTACATTTACCAATTTTTAATCTGTTGTTTTTTACATTAAAATTTGCAATGATAAGCCTTTTTTTTTCTATTGAAATTATTAACTCATACCAGTGTTATTTAATTAAAACTTAAATACAACTTAGGCACATGTCTTATATGCAAAAATCTCAATTTCAAAAATTGTTTCATTAAAGATATGTCTTTCTTCCACAAATTAAACAGGATTAAAATCTGTTATACTTTAAAGCAAAAAAAAAAAAAAAAAGAAATATATATATATATATTGGCTTCAATATTTTGAGTTCATTTAAAATGCAAAATTTAAAAATGACAAAATAATAAAATTAATTTAAGTAAAAACTGTAAAGGAAATTAACTCAAAATGAAATAATGTTAATAAACACTTTCTACCCTAAAAGAGAATAGTCAGGTAAAATGCTTTTAGCTTAATATTATTTTAAGTAGAAATTTTGAAACAAGTAATGAGCATTGGAAATTAAATAATACTGATATCAGTTGAAGTTTAATTATACGTATATTGAATTATCATAAATAAAAGAGCAACTCTCATAACTTAGCGTATGGACTGTACTTTTATATAGCTGTAAATTAAATTTAACAGCAAAACTTGTTTGCGGAAATCAAAGCAATTAGTTTTATTTCCACAAACTTTTTTAAAAGTTCAAAAATTCAACAAATCAAAACTAAAAACAAATTTTAGCGTATATATTTTTTTAAATCTTAGTTAAAATATTTTTATAAAGACAGTGGCAGAAAGCGAAAAAAAAAAGGCTACACTGAATTGCATTCCTTAGGAAGCGGGCGTTAATTCTATTAATTAATTTGCGAAATGCATTGTCACATCTCTTTAACTCTCAATTATATAGCAATACAATTTATTCCTTAAAATTATGCACTGACAAATTTCGTCAGTTTCCAAAAATCAAAACAAATATAAAAAACAATTCATTTTGTTTACCATCAGACATGGTCAAGAGGTGGAAACGGTGTTGTTAATAACAATCAATACATTTTGACACACATGAAGTAATGTTCGCAGTGAGGTACTTGAAAAGAAAACCAATCGTTGCCGAAGATGTCACGTGACTTCAAAGACAACCAACCAATCAAATACGTTCACAATTTAAAGAGACACGTCTCAAAATCTAGTCTGTTTTTAATTAAAACAAAACATTTAAAAATGAATGATTCTCGTATCAAAAAGTTTTAAAACTCTTTTATGACAACTTCATTCTAAAAGAAAAACAACCAGAAACGCACTAATTTTATATTTTAATGATGGAATTTTGCAACAATGCAAAAGGAACAACTTCGTTCTCTATATCAAAATATTTTGACTATGAAAACCTATCAAAATTTGAATAATGTGTTTTTAATTCTGTTTAATTTTTATGATTTTAATGAAATTTCTTTCCTGTGAAGACTTTGGTACATCTTCATTAGTAAAAAGATGTTACTTAAAAGACATCTCTAGGATGAAATTGTATAGACATATTACTCTTCATCCTTTGAAACAGCAAATCTTAAGTAAATTTTCCATTGCTTTTAAACTTTTTGTGACTATATCATTGTATTTGTTCGTCATTATCACTTTAATACTAAAAGAGGGCATGGTAGATAGGAAAGATCAATGCACATTTTTAAAAAGAGAATAGTGGTTAGTTGGCACAGTCTTGGTGTGAAGTGAAGACCGAGCTGGTTTCAATACTTCTACACTATACGTAATCTTGATGCAAATGAAAACAAGAAACTGTCTTGTGAATTAATAATTCGAATCCAGTTATTTTATAAAAAGGAATGATAATGAAATTCCAAACATAATTTTTCAAATATATCTGAAATTATTGCTATATACCGTAAAAATTAGTGCACACGGGAATATTGGTTGTGTTTAATTTCAGTTGAATCTTTTATACATGCCGTTCTCTCAAATATGTATTTTAAACGCATATTAAATCCATGTTATTTTCATGGTCTTATAACTTTTTATATATATTTTTTAATGTATTATATGCATATGTGTACATAAACCGTCTTAATGAAGATCTATAATATCACTGTATGCTTAAAAATGTTATTATTTGGATAATTTATTAATGAAAGTGGTTTTTACAGTGATCGAATTTTATTTTTTTATTTTCATATCCACTACTCTGACAATAATAATAAAAATAAATGTTCCTAGTTTCTAAATGAGAGAAAAGTTATGTAATTAAATTTTGAATCTCACTGCAAAAATTAAAAAAATATATATACATTATTTTTTTTAAAAAAAAATCATATTTTTTAAGTGCCAAAAATAAGGAAAAAGTTTTATTACAACCAAATTAATACAGTTAAAATGAATATCGCTTAAATTTAGAAATGAAGTAAAAGATATCTTTGTACCTTAACATTTCCCTAAGTTACTGCGGAAATATGGAAATATTTTGCTTAAATTTTATTTAATTAAACAAAATTTAAAAAATCGCTCTGATTTCCTGCACATTCCTATCCTCAAATTATTCTCCTTATTTACGAGATTGTCTAACCTCTAACCTGAACAGAGCTAACATGCAGATTTTAATTCGACATTTTCCTTTATTATTAGTTATTTAAAATAGTGTCTTTCACGCATATAAGAATTTAATTCAATACTTATGTCTCATTGTACTAAATATTCAATTCAATTTTTTTATCTTGTTTCGTGAGTTAAATACTATCTTGTTCAGAGTTTGAGGACGATCTTTTTAATTCGACGGTCTCCAGGGTTTATTCGTTGATATGTTCGGATGAACGGTGAATGTTTAACTTTTGGCCATGCTTCAATTTATTTAGCCTAAGAATCTATTCTTCACATGATCTGTACTTGATTTTCCCAAATTAAAGGAAAATGAGTCATTCTAGATACCTATATATTTTATTTATATTAAATATTTTTTATTGTAGATGAAATGTACAAAAAACAAGTAGAGTAATTGAATTCCAACGTTTCAGACCTCCCTGAGTCCAAAAATATTTCTTAGAATTATATTTGTCTATTTCCCGGAGAACAGACTAACTCAAAATTGCTGATAATTAAATGGGTAGAAAATCGTTTGAATCTTTACACAAAATTTGTAGGGTTTCTGTCATATTTTGAACGAAATCCATTCATAGGAATCTGTCTATATGTCTGAGAGCAAGTGAATGTCTTAAATACAAACGAAAAGAACTAGATAAAAAAAAAGATATTTAGTTTCAGATTTTATTGTGGCTATTGGGTAAATATAGGAAATTCTGCTAAAGGTGGTTATTTTTGCATTATTGAACAGAATATAAAATAAGTACCTCCAATGGATTTGTTTGACGTAAATAAAAAGTGATAACGAATAAATATTGAAATCTTAAAAGTATCATTAAGTTTTTTTTTATTACAAAAGTATGTATATCTGACTAACTTTTTAATGAAAAAAAATAAAACCGACCAGGACTAAAAAGCTATTTATCAAATTAATTTCTTTTCCAATAAAAAAAGCTTTAATTTCCAATTTTGATGCAATATGGGTCTGTTATCGCTTAGCGCAATGACATTTTAGTATCCTTGAACACCCCTTTTATGATTTAATTGTCATCGTTTTGAAGTTTGGAATGGGTCTCAGGACCACCTAATTCAATGATATGGCAAGTATGAAATGCTAACGACGGTTTATTTCAAAAGACTTTTTTTATTTTTTTTATTTTACATACCGGCATGTTTATATTACATCACGGCAGTATTTTCTTGCACCTAAATGTGTATTCATCGCATGTCAGACCAACAGCACATTCAATTTTCGGAGGGTACATCTGATCAATAACAGCTGAGCACATTTCACCCTTAACTAAAGGAAGAAAAAGGACACAATTAGGAACATTTATAAACGCATAAATGTTATAAGTATGTAAACACAATTTTGAAAATTCGTGGATGAAAAGTAGAAGCTTCTGAAATTAGTTCATTTTACACGGAAAGAAGCGATTATACGACGCTTTTGACAGCCTGATGACACGGGCGCAACATAAGAAGAAATTTGTACCTTCAATGATTTTACTTCGATACTTAGATAGAGTTTTCTTTGACGGGTATAAACTTAGGTAAGTCATACCAGACTTTCCGACCTGCCCGAAGACATAGGGAATAAACCATAAAACTGAATGACCGGAACAGCAACACTGGCAGGAACTGTGGTTGAATCCTAAGGGAATCCACCGGTCACGATACAACCCTTCCAGTAGGAAGTACGTCCCGTCACCAAGGAGCCAAACCTCCATCTATTTGCGTACCCTCTAGGGCAACGAGATCTAACTCCCATACCGGAAGCCTCTCATCCTCATTTCAAGCTATCCCCCCCCCAAAAAAAGCACATCTTAGTCAACTATGGCAAAGGAATTTTCGGTATTTTTTATAAAAAGATACGCAGGTGTTAAGGATTTTTCTCCCTTCGTATCTGTTATGGGAAACACGGAATCAGCAATTTTGTTAAGCATGTATTAGAAATAATTAAATAAAAGGGTGGGAATTGGATCAGGAGATAAGAGAATATTTTAGAATCAACTTAACGTGGATTTAAGCATAATAAAAGTTAAGATTTAAGATATTAATTAAATTAAAGAGATATTATTATATGTATAAATATATTTTAATATTTTTTTTTACTACGATTATATCACACAGCTGATGAATGCTCCCATTAATAAGTAATCCAAGAGCAAAAACGAACAAAAAACATTGTTCTGCATGTTCTACGATCCGTAACTTACATTCTATTTCCTTTTATTTCAAAATATTATTTTTATAAAAAAAATTTATTATTATAACATAGAATAAAATTACATGCCCTAATTTAAACTTATAACCAATTTCATTTCGCATATTTCAAATATTATCAAGGTATTATAGTTAAAGCCCTGTTTCCTTGCATTCAAAATAGCAATAGGCAGCACCATAAAAGTAGTATATTGAGATGGTATAGGGGTTGTACAGATCCAAGAAGGCTGCGAATAGCGTACTTATCGAGAAATTTTGGAATTAGAGTTTCTTACTCGATTATAATACAAGACACGTGCAAAAAAAAAAATCAGAGCATAATTGATATAGTTCAAAAAGACGTCATACGAAAATTAATATCTAAAATAGAAGGCGGTTTTATTTGATCACGATTTCCAAAACTGTAATACCCAGAGGAGAATTTCGACAACTTAAGGACACAGTCGCTAAATTAGTCTGAAGTCTCCTTCTAGGAAAATTGTATGATGATTAGAAAAAGTAACGTGAATTAAACTTATTTGAGCTTTTAAATTCCTCTATATGTTTATTTAAGTTACATAATACATATATAGTATCTCTCTATCTAAATTAGATCTTAATAAATTTCCAAATTTTTATCTTAATTTAAACAGTGTTCACTTAATTCTAAAAAATTTTCCAATTTCCTGATCCAATTCCACCTTTTCTATTTAATTAATGCTACACAAGATCTGTAAAAAAGCTTACATTGGTGGTTCTCACACTCCGAGAGAAGGGATAAAACTTCGTAATACTTTGCAGCATTCTTTTAGAGACGCTTAAATTCTCTTACCGAAATCGATGCGTATGAGAGAAATCCCTATTTTAACCTCATAATATAAAATCACTAAAAAAAAAAATACTTCATTCTCTCTTGCGTCGCGCTGTAGATTGGTGTATCTCGTAGTTTCTTATGCATAAATTATGCCTCCTGGAATTGAATAAAGCGAAGTTTAAATATTCAAAATTGTCTTCGAATGCGCTTTTTTTTTAATTACTACTTGTTGTCAGATAGAATAAAGAACCAATCCTGACCTTCATGCTTTCTGAGACACATAAAGGGCGAATGACAAAATAAATAAATAAAAATCACTTAGTGGGAATCTGTTCAAGATAGATAATAGTAATATATGATGGCTTTTGTGGCTATTGCATTAAGAAATGTGTGATGCTATTATCCACATAATCTGAATATGCTTCAACTGTTAATGCTTCTCAAAAAGTTATATGGCTGTTCAATCGAATGAATGATTTGGATTCATTACAAACTATCTATTAAATTTGCGAGGACAATCAATTGACATAAAGCTTTTGAAATCCGACAAATATCATTCAAGAACAAATCATGAAACATCATCTCTAAAAGAGACTAGAGTGAATGAGCTCATGTACTGTCAAAGCAAGCACGTGACTGAAGATATCCTCACAAAATCATTACCACATCCAGTGTTTCAACTAACTAGAAATAAAGAACAGCTACTTTTTTTAAAAAACATGTAGAGGTAATGGAGTTACGTGCTTTTCTCAAAAAGATGACGAGTTCTTTATTACGTCCGATAGATGGCGATCTATAAGCAGAACTCTTATGATGCCAAAAAGTCTAATCATCTTTTTATTTAAGCTTTTTATTTTACACATACTGTATTCGTTTCTTTTTGTTTGTACAACATAATAAATAATGTTTCTTTCATCTGAAAATTCCAGACTATCTTCATGTATTTATGAAAAATTGGGATTACTAATTATTATTATTTTAAATATTAATCGCAGCTACAGAAAATATGAGGTAAGTGGATCAATTTTTCATATACACAGTCTTTCAATTTTCGTAAGATTTGCTATCAGAAAAAAAAAACTTTTGGTCTGATTTATTTTTATTAATTAAAAATTAATCATTTGTCTCAACCATTCATTAAAACTTTCCATATGCTTTATTCATTGTGAGCAATATTTAAAGTAAAATTTACCAAATTATTAACTAGTGGAGAAAATTTGCTATCAGCGGCTTTAAAAAAATTAGTTCAATTTATATTCTCCACTTAATTAAAAATGTTTCAGGTGATAAAAAAATTATGAGTATTATATCTCATACAAAAAACGTTTTATATAAATGGTATTGACGGATATATAAGTTAATAATAGTAAAAATAAATAAAACAAAGATTAAATATATAAAAGATAATGAAACCTACTATTACAAACTTCCAAGTTATCACGTGAGAACATTATTATTTTGTAAGTCATTCTTTGCATTAGTTAATTTAAGTCATTGACCAGTTTAAATGAGTTTTAAATAATCACGAAACTTCTCTATCGGTCTCTATGCTTCTCTCTCTATATATATAACAATAGTTTTTTAAAACTTTTATTTTCAATTTTTCTAGCTGGCAATAAAGTTTTGGAGATTGACCGATTTTGAAATAAAATAACAGTTATGATGTCACAGTTCTTCAACCTTTTAAAAACGCATCTACTGTCTAAAAAGCATACTTAATAATAAAGCAATACTAGTAAAAGCGGGCCAGCCTTTTAAAAACGCGTCTGTTTTCAAAGAATCATACATAATAATAATGCAATACTAGTGAAAGCAGGTAAAAAAATATTTTCATTTATGCTTTGTTCATTGCCTGCGCGGTTTCGAGCTTCAATTATTCGTTGCTTTCAATAATTGAAAACCCTAACGAAAACACCGTCATGTTCTCACATGATAATAAAAGTTTTTCCAATGTTCTAAAGCGATATCATAATGGTTCTTAGATTTATTGTTAACTATCTCTTACCCGCGACTTGGAAATTTTGTGTATATGTGAGAAGAGACAGTCTAAAATGTTATCGAAACCGTATGCATGCACAAATTTTCAACGTCAATTGGAGCAACGCAAAGACGTAAATTTTAAGTGCCAGCTGGGGTAACGCAATGCAGATTAGAAAATTTTTGTTTTATTTTCATTCAAAAGCACTTCTGAAGGAATCAAAAGATCTATTAATTAACAATGTTTTATTTTAAATTCATCATACACTACAAAAATAAACGGAATCGTTTGAAATAACCGTTACGTCTAACATCATTAGCGCGCGCGCGTGTGTGTGTGGGGGGATGTTATGTCATTAAAACCATAAGGGTACTTTTCCGTTTGTCGGGTGCAAACGAACAATCGCCAAAGAAATTGAGAATATTTGGTGGAATTCTAAATTATTTGCTAATGGAAACATACCACTATAAGCATATATAAAAATATATATAGCTGACACAAATACAATTTAATTACAAAAACACACAGTGGAGCAGATTTAATATATAGTCATTTTTGCCAAAAAAAGTTTGCAACCAAATTTAAGCGAAATGGCATTTACAGTCACAATGTTTCGATGCCCGTTGCAGTAAATTTCAGGAAAATAGAAAAAAAAAAATATCAATAAATGCAGTAATACGGAATGCACCAAAAAATTTAATCGAAAATGATGAAAATAGGCAAAAGAAATAAGTATAGCAAGAAAAAAATCAAGAGAAATGAACAGGAAATAACGAATTATATTAACACAAGAACAGCATAAGAAAACAATTTAATAAACATTCCTTTAGAATAGTAAGATAATATTAAAAGAACACCGGAAATAGAAAAATAAAAACAAGCGTTTCAAAAAGCTCAGGCAGATGTTTTCAGATTTTTTTTATTATTATTTTTGGGCGGAAAAGTTAGTTTTTAATCAATAAAAAATTAACCATTCAATTAACAGGAATAAAAATTAGCCTATGTTCTTCTGTAGACTATAATCTATATGTGTGCTAAATTTCATCCAATTTCCTTCAGCCGTTCTGGCGTGATTGAACCCGATCATCCATCCATCCATCCAAACTTTCACATTTATAATAGTATAGATTAATTGTTACTCGTTCAGATTTGTAAATGTAATTGATTCTCTATCAAAGTCAGCATGCAGGCATTTGATAAAAGATTTAGTTCAGAATATAAACTTACATCTCACCACGATGCATTCATCGCAACATCCACAAAGACCACCTTTCCTTTTCATGTACGAATTCGGGTATTCACAAACTCTGTTTACTTCACAATGCATGAACCTGCAGATGTTGGGCGTGCAGTGAAATTTCTTCATCGAACATGCATAAGGGAAACAAAGAATGAGCAGCAGAAAAACCTACGGATGAGATAAAGAAATAATAAAATCATGCCATCAAAAGATTGGAAATAGATTCGAAGAGCATCAAAATTTGACTCTTTTTTTTCATGATATGGTTTCAGAACAAAATTTAGTAGAATTACTGTTAAGTTGAAGCCTCCTGAAATTCAATATATTGTTTTGTTTATTACATTATTTCATTAAATTTGGAGTTCTCTAGGTTTGCAAAGATGAAATTTCGTAATAGATTTAATAGGTTAGCGAGCTGGCTAGATGCATACATAATTAAATGTTATTTTTTCAAGTATTTCGTAATAAAAATTTAATAAAATCAAAGACTTTATTTGACAACCAGGAGCTCGTTTTCTAGAATGTTATGAAGTTTGTAGATTATAGTTGAATCTCGTAGCAAAATATCTGTTGTTTTAGAATTTTGTAATTAATTTGAACAGAGAAAAGGAGATTTAGTTTGCAATTAATTTGTGGTCCAAACTAATAAATCTTTAAAAATCATAGTGGTCAGAAAGCTTGAATGTTCCTCATATAAATTTTGGCACTTTTCGTGCCATCGATTGGAATCGAAAATTTGTCTCAGATCTTAAATATGGCCACAAAACTGCTCTCCAAAAACTTATTAATCTAAGTCGATGTTTATCTTTGTTATCAGTTTCATGTTGTACACGGGGCACACGATTACATGAACGCAAATTTGTGCAATTTAAAGCAACTTTAATGTTAATTTTAAAAAATTAAAGTCAATATTTTTAGGCTTAATCAATTAAAGTGCTTTTAGAAAGACGTAATTGATGATTCCCATTAATTTGTAATTGAGATTTGTTAAGACAAACTATTTTTAAAAATTCCAGAATATACAGTTTTAAGTAGTCTATAAGTTCAAGTTGTCTGAGCAATTAAAATAATTTAACATTATATTAGACTTAAATCATGTAGAAGCTATAAAATTCCCCACTTCGAATAATTTAATCAAAGCATGCATTTTGTAAAAAAAATTATAAAAAAAGATAGATTCAAAAAATAATTCAAATAAATCTGATTTTTAAAAATAAAATATATAAATTTATTATTAATAATACTTCTTAGATATAATTTACTAGAAATTTGCTTACCTCCTTTCTAAGTTGGAAGAACATCTTATAATTAATCTTTACAAATAAAAAACGTTCCAGAAATTATCTTTTGACAACGAAAATGCTATCACATATTTCTTTTAATGCTCATTGTTTTCAACGAACTTTTAGAAATAAGAAATAAAAAAAAGTCATAAAAAATTCGCAACTGAATTTTTTTTTCTTGATGAAGACGGATGTCTATCAAATTGAAATAATAATTTATTTGAAACGTAAGCAATAATTCGTTTTGGTTATTGTTCCAAAGAGAATCAGCAAAGTACAAGGTTATCCAAATTAAAATTCAACAACGCAGAAAGCCGAGGAAGCATTTTGTTTATCTCAATGAATAAAAAAATATATATAAATATATGCAGTACTTCAAATCATCCCTTCATTACGTATTAAATTAAACTGGCATAACATTGTTCGTGGTATGATGAATATCAGCGAAGTCCATAATAAAGCTCTAAAAACAGAGTTAAAATATGATAATGATTTTGCACGTTTATTTTGTTTCGTAATTATGATATCGGCTGGTGAATAACAGACGATAAAAAAATCGAATTCAATAGCTTGATTTGAAGATACTTTGAAAAGTAAAAGAAAAATAATGAAATTATAAAGATTTTTTTTTGCAAATTATATCATAAGAATTTTAATAATAAAAAAAGAAATCTTGAAGATTTTGGATTTACCAGTTTGGTTCTTCATTACATCAACAAAGAAGTAAAACTGCTATAAATAAATTTGCACGTTCTAATGCAGCTAAAAAAATATTTATAAGGAAAATAGTTAATTAAAAACTTATGAAAAATCTGTTTTGGTTATTTTAATTTTAATTTAGAAAGAAATTTTGGAATAATAGAATTTAAAATATTTGAAAAAGATAACAGAATTCTGAATGCAGTAATTCTAATTCTAATTTTTTTAAAAAAAATTTCGAAGAAAATGAGTGCTTCTTTGAAAATTTTGTAACTTAAATAAGAGATGTAAAGCAAATTTCTTTAGATGCGGTTCAAAGAGAGAGATATAATGTAACTAGAAAGTTCAATTAGAAAAACTATAAACTTGAAAAACTATATCGTCGAAATTTATATCATAAAGTTTTCTTGAATTCCTTGCCAAATCAATTATAAAATAAAATTTCTACTTGCACATCAACAAAAAATATCTTGAATATCTCTCAATTCATCAGAAAATAACGAATTAAAAGTCTACGAAAGCAGGTATTCAATCATTCTTTTTTGAGATAAATGTTTGATTAATGAAAAAAGTTTGAAAAAGAAAGGAATTAGAATTTAGAGTGCAGAAATTGTAATTCTTAAGATTGTTTGAGAATAAATATTATTGTCTAAAACATTTTCAAAGTTCAGCAAAGAAAATTAAAACAAATTTCTGGCAATGGATTGATTCCTTGAAGAATAAAATATCAGTCTTGTATAATGAATGCATTGATAATATTTTATGATGATTGAAAACGATACTATAAACAAATATGAGAGCAAAATCTTCCAAAACAAACTTCGAATTATAAAATAAACATTTTCTTTGTAAATTTTTAAAATTTCTGCTTTTGAGGTACATTGAACCAATAATGCGACTATTTTTATGTGGAATTTTATGGTTTCAAAGCTGTATATTTGTCTGCACACTACAGATAAACATACACTATTTCTTTTCATAAATATAGCTAAAAAATATCGATGCAAAATTTCATAATCGGATTACACTGCAACGTATGATATATGGAAATATTTTAATAAAATATCTTTAATCCTTCTGCGCAAGGATTAGCTAATGGGTAAAAGACTAGCATGTCTCCAGAAATAAAACAGAAGTAGAAGCTCTGTAAAAACATTTGTTTCCAATTATTTGTAGCCCAGTACCTACTTTTACAGCAGAGGGCCCTGTTGGCGAAGCTGTGCTATCACAACGATATTGATGTTATTATAATCAATGTATCAATTAAACTATACTGAAAAATTAAAATCTTGGGCTAGTGTCTGTCTGCTTGCAAAAATATAAGTTGATGCTGATTGACCACAGAACATTGAGTGGACTAATGAAGCCTATTTCTGTCTAAATTGTCAGGAATTAGTAAATAATTACAGTAGCTTTATTTGGAAAAAAAATAATTCTCAAAAAATCAAAGCTTTTCTCTTGCTTGTTCTCAAAAAGCGAACTTTTTAAAGCGACTTTCCTGTAACATTTTTAATATAACATTTTTACTTTCATGTATAAAATGTAAAGAAAAATAATTGTCAAAAAATTAATTCTCAAATTTTGTGGAATTTCTACATTGCAGATCTCTACGATTTACGATACACATATTTTTTACGTTATTTAAGATAATTTAAAAACGCTTTGATTTAAACAAATAAAATTTGATACATGGCCATTGCACCAAATTTGCAGATTTCTCTCAAAGTTTGAGCCGAATTAAAGGGAAATCGGGCTGTTTAAATATAAATCAACACCATAACAACAAAATGAAAAAATTGGAATGGATAAAATTTGTCTCATAAAATCTAAATCCATTAAGGTGTTGACTGTCTGTACTAACACAAACACGAAAACGCGGTTTTTCAAAAACCCAGTTCCTAAAATAAATGAAATTTGATGCGTGATTTTGTAACTATAATAGTAGTGTTGGATCAAATGTTTGTTTCACTTGGGTGTGAAAAACGTGTCTAAAGCACCAATTCGTTCTTCGAATACTATTATGGCAATTGAACCAACGATTCTTGGGCCAGTAACCAAATAACATAACCACAATACCAAAAGCATACTTCAGTGCGTTGGGAGTACTGTGGAGCTAGTTTCATTAGCCAGATAACATCTACGATGCTGAAGTATGCTTTGTATTGTGGTTATGGTTCTCGGCTACTGACCTTCGCGTCGCGGGTTCGTACCGCGACCTTCACCCGCTACACCAATCACCTCATGCTTGAGTTTAAACGCCAAAGAGCTCTCTAAGGATCAAACCATAAATTTGTACCGATTGAAGGTCGCGATACGAACCTGCGACACTAGGGCCAGTAGCCGAGTAACATGACCATTAGTATCGTAGATGTTATCCGGCTTCGACATCTCCCCCACCAGTGAGATGTTATTTGGCTTATGAAGGCGCGTTAGTACTCCCCCACCAATGAGTCGGCGGAGGGATGAAAGATTTTTATAGCGCCAAGCGTTATGGCGAGTTGTTGATTGCTTGCATCAAGTAAGTCTGACGACTTTGCTTGCGTCAAGTGAGGTTGGCGGCTTTGTTTGTTTGGGCCAAGTAAGTTTGACGACTTTGTTTGTTTTTGCTGGGGTAGATGGCGCCACGACTGCTGCCGGAGGTTGCGTTGCCTAGGCCACCAATGTACCGTATGAAGATTGTGGTACGAACCTGCGACGCTAGGGCCAGTAGCCGAGTTTCATAGCCAGTAAACCAAAAATCGACTTCGATATCGTAAATGTTATCTGGCTTATGAAGCTAGCGCCACAGATTCAGTAAAATTGCTATATTCATCCAAAGGTTAATATTTTGTAACTATTGTACACTAAGGCCATGAAAGTCATTCTCTCCTTATTCAGCTTCCATACTTTCTTGTGGAGTGTGGAGGAAAATATATTTATTAGAGAGTGTGCGAGAAGGGTTTCAGGAGCCCCCTCTCGTTGTTTATTTCTGTCTTAGCATTACTTGGTTATTTGCGTGCATGTAATACACAATATAATAAGAAAAGAATTGAGTTTATTTTTAATCCCTGTTTAATAAGAAAAAATGGCGTGATAATGCATAATGCTCAAATTATATATTTGATTTATTATTATTTTTACCTGAAATGCTGATTCAGTAATAAATGAATGTTCTTATCTTTCTGACACAAATTAATTCCATTTTCATAATAAGTAGGAGTAAATTAATATCATCAATTAATCCTAACCTGTCATAAATATCATAAATTAATATTTTGATACTGATAAATTCTTGATGTTCGTTGTAATTCATTATATTTTGAAAAGTGTTTTATGTATTTTCTAAAAGTTATCAGTCACTTTCATTCTTTTTCTTTTTAATCTTACTTTGATCCGATATATAATTCTCAGAGTGTGTGTAATAAATATTTATTAAACGCTGCAATTCTACGATCGTCGTACAGACTCGAATGTCGGTAAAATTTGTGTCTCCGCCGTAAGAGTTGGCGTAATTTCATCTATAAATAAGTTTACTTTATCCGTGTTGTTTAAACAATTTAAAACGAACAGAGAGCAAATGCTAGCTTTATTGTTATACCACCGTCGAATAAAGAAGAAAAGAAAAATTTACTTACTTGGATTCATCCAATTATTCAAAAAAGAGGGGAGGTTGGAGTTTTCTACGTGTTATTTAAGATTTTGAGGTAAAGGACACAAAATTCTTCAAATAATCCGGAATGTTGATGACTTCTTTTGATGGATTACATGGATTATTAAAAGATAATCATTCAGTGTAAAATTCAGTCTGTAGAAATGCTGGCAACAACACTGAGGTAAGAAAATAACTTTTGAAATCTATATGTTGGAGTATTAAATTGCATTTAGTAGAATAAATGTTTTACTTATGTGGAGATTGCAATATAAGCCAATTAATACCCTTCGAGCTGAAGGATCCCTTTTACTTGATCGGTATGATACTCGGCTACTAACCATAAGATTGGGAGTTCGGGCCTAGCGCTATCCACTTACACATGGAATTATTTTTGCGTATTGTTATTATAGATTGAATTATTATTGAAGATATTATTATCGAGATATTATTTGAAGATAACTGTGCTTATTGATTAATAACTTAATTGTTCTGCCTGCATGCCGTACGTGCATCGATTTATCGAATTTTGATAGTTGTAAACAAAAAATAAACCATTCATAACAATTATAATTCAATAGTAAAATGACTTCGAGTTCGTATATAAGTCAAGTATTCGATGGATTTCAATTTGAATCAGAATAAGAAAATATAGCCAACTTTCTGGCACAGAGGTAGTGCGTCTTCCTCGTGTTCTGGGAGTCCCGGTTTGGGCATTTTTGTTCTTCTGTGTGCTATCTTTGAGGTGTGTGATTCCGCCCCCTATAAAAAGGGGCTGTGCAAGCAAATGTGGTGAGTGTGTAGCTAACTCGTTCTCTTGGCCCTAGTTGGCGCTGCTTAAAAAACGAGAGACACTCCTTTCGGCTTACATCTGCTGCTGTATCAGCGGGGGGCTTGTCCATCGACAAGTGCCATAAGTAACAACAACAACATAAGAAAATATTTCCAAAAGAGCAGGTGTCATCTTATTAGATAGTAAAGAAAAGAAAATTGTTAAATGGTTAAATTCCATATAAACAAAAAATATATATATTTGCAGAATCTTATAGAAATGTAAACGCGTTTTATATTCATAAATATATGAATAGAAATCACAGTACACTTTCAAGCATCTGGTTCGTGACTATCCGGCTTCCGTACTATTCGATCTAGTTTTCTTTTATCGTAGTTAAATGAGGAAGGTAAGGCCTCTGTTAAGGATTTTTTCAAAACCTAAAATCTTTAAGTTTTGACTCGTAGCTTGGGGATCTCATTTCTATCTATGTAATCATTTATCAGTGAAAAATAAAATCACTTTGAACCCGTTTTCTTAAGAATTAGACATACAATTTGTCATTGTTTATGTTTCCGGCATTTAAGTTAGGGCATAACAGGATTTATGTTAAAATAGGAACAGTTTATAACTTACCTTTTCTTTAATAAATTCTTGAAACTGGAAGTGGTATACTATAAACATATAAATACTACCAACGCATTATCAGCAACTGTTTATAAGATTCGCCTGGTTACGACTGCGTCCACATTGAGATAAATGGAAGGCTTATGTGGCGCCAACTCCACTTGACGCAAGCAAAGCAAAGTCGTCAGACACACTTGACGCAAGCAAACAAAGCAAAGTCGTCAGACTTACTTGACTCAAGCAAGCAGCAACTCGCCATAACGCTTGGCGCTGTAAAATCGTTCATCCCTCCCCCGACTCACTGGTGGGGGAGTACTATGGCAATAGCTTCATGAGCCAGATAACATCTCACTGGTGGGGGAGATACCGAAGTCGACTTTTTGTATAGTGGTTATGTTACTCGGCTACTGGCCCGAGCGTCGCAGGCTCGCATCGCGATCTTCAATCGCTACATTTAGTAGACAATAAAAAGTCGGAAAATACCTATTACAACATTTAATTTTGGTATAAAATCTTTGTCTCATGGTATTAGTGGGAAAAGAAATGAATTCATAGAACTGCAGCCTATACTTAATACTTATGAGTGTACTGTAATGTCTATACTGTTAGATAAATCGTAAGACTTTTGTTAACTTTTTTCATCGTCTTCTTCACCAGCATAATCACTAAAATTTTCGTAGTGTTCAACTGCTTCTATTTTATTTTTCTTCGAGATCGATGATGAGGATCGATGAGAGGTATCCTTATTGATGATACCTCTTGATTGATAGGAGAGAATCGTTATGTTTGTCGAACGATTTTGTTTTGATTGGAATAGGAGTGAATTATACACTAAAGGAAGGCATGATGGGGTAGAGGAGGGAAAATGTGGAGGTTGTGAGTATTGAAAAGCTGTAAGAGAAGTGAAGAGTTGTTAAAGTGGTTGTGAAAAGGACTGTCTTCGGAGATGTGTGTTGGGGCTGATTGATTATGTTGCTTGTAGTCTTTGGATTGCTCGATGTATTCTTCTTAATAATGAAAAATTGCAGCTATTTTATATTTTTAATATTAGAAATAACCCGAAGAACTTCAATTTAGAATTCAATGTAAAGGGGTTGCCGTAATATTAAGATAGCCAAGTTCGGCGTTAAGCTATGTTCGCCTGAACAGTCTCAATAATCTCTGTTTTTTCGTATATTCTTTTAATAGTTTGAGTACTTCCGTAAATATGTATTTCTTTTTTGATAGCTTGTGAACCACTGGTTTAACTTTCTTTTACATTTTTTTCAGACTTGGTGAAGGCATCACAGTCAGGTTTCCACCGTTTAACCACTTTTTTTTCTCGTATACCTAGTAGAGATATGTCATTAACTAACTTGAACTCGAACTCGAGATTTTGGCGAATGTCCACGTTTCAGACCTTCCAGAGAACGTAAAAGACGTTTTTCGAAAATGTCACCTGCTTGTGACAAAGATAACTCAAGAAGACTTTGGGCTATATGGATACAATTTGGTATAAGATTTTATACAAATTCTTTGATTTTTTTTGACAAATTTTGAACAAAATAGTCTGATAACTATAAATAAACACGATATTTACAAAACGAAGACAGCTTGACAGATAAAATTCGATATGCAGAATTAACATCAGTGGCAAGTAAAGGTCGAGGTACGAACCCGCGACAATTGTAAGTCGCTAGTGTTTGTAGCCAAATAACATGACCACAATACAAAAGTATATTTTTATGGTGACTCGGACGTGATCTCACAACATTCACTTGCCACACATCTATAAGCTAGACAAACTTTGAGCTATATTTAGCAACGGATTGACCATCTATTCTTCTAGAAACATATAAATACGATAGCTCAAAAACACAACGATTTGAATGTATTAAATTTGGTATGTGATTTTGTGACTACAAGTGTAGTTTTGTATTATTTTAATATATTGGGAAAACCAAGTTTTAAAATATACATTCGACTTTGAGATGCTATTAACTGCATGCCAGGGATTAATCACCAAATAATTTGCCAAGGATGACATGATAGATTCAGTAAAAAAGCTGAATTCACATCAAACGTCAATATTTCATGACTATTGTAAGGCAATGCTTCGCAAGGCATTCTCTGGGACATCTTTATCATAGAATATACGAGAAAGTTTTTGGGAGACCAATCTTTCTAATTAGCTAAAAAAATTATGTATCATTTACAATAATTGAAAAAGAATTTTTTAATAAATAATAAAAAAAGAATTTTTTAAATTTGTTTTTCAGATACGATACTTAGAAATTGAATGTGCTTTTACCGGCCTTTGTTATTCCGTTACAAAAGTAATCTCAACTGCTAAAGTAATTTGTCTGGTACTGTGGAAAGTCATGCAAAGCTAATGAATATCAGTCTTTAGAATGTGGGAGTCAGTAGCAAGTGGATTTGAAAGTGCAACAAATTTTCCCCAATTCATATTGCCAGTAGACGGGAAACATGTCCGCATTGCAAATCCAATAAATAGTAGATATATGCATTTTAATTTTTTAAAAATACCATTCAGCTATGCCAAATAGCATTGTAGACAGTATATACCGCTTAGGCGTTTTCATAGGTGCATATTAACAGCTATGAAAAATGTGACTCATTAATTTTTAAGCTGTAGAAATCAATCGAAGAGTTCAAAAAAATCTTCTAGATTAGAAGTGCTAACGAGGCATAGAAAGTTCAA
Organism: Argiope argentata; assembly: GCA_026289955.1. Classification (NCBI taxonomy): domain Eukaryota; kingdom Metazoa; phylum Arthropoda; class Arachnida; order Araneae; family Araneidae; genus Argiope; species Argiope argentata. The sequence continues at coordinate 2,809,510 of JAOUZG010041912.1, forward strand.
TAGTTCCATTCTTTTTGTTAGTAATGCTGCATTTGGACTGCGTAAACATTTGCTAAGACCATATGCTGGAATACATTTGAAAATCGAATACAGAATATTCAACTATTAATGGCTTCGAGAAAGATGATGCCTAGAATGAGCTTTTTGGTATCTTCAGTAATAAATGAAGAATATTCCGTCGATATTTTAATATTCAACCGCAGTTTGCTAGTGATATTGTTAAAGGCTGAATTAATCTTCATAACTACGTTAAGGATAAAGATGGATACATGATTGAGGATACGCTGTAAATTATAGGATTGGAAACTATACAAGGAGAGAATATTAAAGAGAAGGCCTCATAGCAAACCGTGTGAGGAACATTCTGAGTATATATTTTGTTTCAAATGCAGGATAGGTTTCAAGACATAGAAACATTCTGATCTCCATGATATCGATGGTCTGATAATTGTAAAGTGTACCGCTTTCTTATTAAAATCAAGTATTTCAAGAAAAAAACTTTTTCTTCATATGATTTTTATTTATTTGTGAAATATTTTTTGTTTCATTCGTTAAAGGTTGACAGCATAGTAAAACTTTTTTTAAAAAAACTTAATGAATTTGAATATGAACAGTTAAGGATACAGCGAAAAAGGCTATTACCCCATAGGAGCTAGTAAAAGTCATATTGTTATTAATTTTCTAATTGTGTTCATATTTTTACAAATGAAATGTTTGCCAATAATAGCCAGCTATGACTGTCTCAGAAATAAAAATAATTGATAACTAAATCTAGAAACAATAGAGCAAGGTAAATACAAATTTTTTTGGGCTCTGTAGAGTCTAGACTCTCAAAATTCGATTTTTTATCACTACTCCTTTTTCTAGTTGTTCGGATTCATGCCCATAGATGGCGTTTCTGTCTTGCTATAAATTCTTTATTCATTTTGTTTTATATCTGTACGTTCTGTGGATGAGTTCAGTTCGAGAAGTGGCACCCAATGCAACTGTGAGTGGGTCCTAATCTGTAACAGTCAATTGAAGAGAGCACGAAATGCTCTCAAATGAAATGGTGTTCACCAACTAGTGTTCTTGATTGAAGAGCCTTACACTAGTAAATATATATGAGAAATTAGTACTTATCATAATCGTTTCTCTCTTTTTCTTTCAAGTCTTCAAAGTCGCTATAAATTTCCAGACAAAGTTCTTACTAAGCGTTTCTGTCTTTAAATATTGTGAGATGTTAAAAAAATTGTGTTTTACACAGGAAGATAAAACTCGTAGTGTCAAAAACAAAATAAGACGTTAAAAAAATGCAGTTTGTTTCAAGTTTTCATTTGGTTATGCAAGTCTTCAACTGAATGGCAATAGTAAAACTACCGTTGGTTTTAGTGGCAGTTCACATCTGCACAGCGTCCTCCAATGGACAAATCGACCGCATTTATTTTTCTGTCCAAACTGTAATCTCTAATTTACATCATTGCTGTATTGTAGGTATGGCAGCGACCATAAATTTTCCTCTGCTGAAAAATCCACTGTATGTGCAATCAGACTGGGAAAATAAAAACATTTTTATTTTGTAAAAACAATGGGCGATGCGTGACCTTGTGAGCACCACATACTTGCCTCTCTCCGTCCTTCGACTGACCCGGTTCTTTATTCGGACATGAATGTAATCAACATGTGATATATCACAACAAAAAGGATAATCTCTCAGCTCATTATGTTAAGTTAAATAGCATTAAAAATATAAAATTATGTCATAAAAAATTCCTTTCATGTGTATGTATCAATAAAAAGGTTTTTAATATCGTGCTGCCATCTACCGTCTATATATAGCATTAAAATAGTTTTAAAGAAAGTATTCATTAGCCATTATGATGAAGACTGGTGGTAGAAAGTTGATAAATGTTCCAAGTAGGAATATTCGGAAATATCCTTTTCTCTCTCATCCTTGAAGACCGTATTTCAGTTGGAATCAAGAAAACGCCACGAAGACGATTTGGTCATTTTTATGAATAAAATAAAATTTAAAATCCTCGTTCCTCAAATCTTATTTAACACTAGCCGCCTTTGGCGACCAGTCAGTTCGCCAATATTAATGCTGACTAAAGGGTTCAACCATTTTATATTTATATAACTTGGTCTCATAGTAAGTTTTTCAGCAAAATATTTTTAAGCTTCAAATTTCGATAGTCATATAATTCACTTATACTATTATATAGGCCTTAAGCAGTCCTATCTTTAAATTCCGCATCTATCTCAGATTTTCCATCAATGCGCGTAAAATTCAATTTTAAATTAAATTGAAAATGATGAAACTTCAATTAATACAAAGACCTCTTTACTCAATCCAATCATGCCTTTAAATAAAACTAAGAACTGAAAGCAGAGTAATCCGGCATTGAAGTTTTATGTTCACTGCAGAAATTGAAACTTTTTTATAATTTATTGTATCTGAAGGAATTATTCAACAAAAATTTCACAGATTGAATGAAACATCCAGTTTTTAATTTCATTTTTAGATGTATATAAATGCTCTTAATAATAACATTTTTTATGGTTTATAAACATGTATAAAAAATTATGGTTTAAATTCCTTTGGTCTTATAGATTTATATTCGAAGATTCTTATTAAATTGACAAATTTAATAATGTTTATCAGTATTACTTAGCATGCATTTCATTATAATTTAATTCGTTTTGTTCACGAGGAAGTTTCGAAAGTAATAAACCGGTTCAGTGGTCGTCCACGACACATAAACAAAGTTCACAATTACGATTTCGACCACTAAACAATCTCTAATATGAAGGGCTCATGATTAAAAATATGTTAATAATTTAACTAAATAACTGTTATTATGTAAGCTTTTAGAAAAAGAAATTCAATCATATAACGTAACAGCATAAACATATTTTAGTACTGATTCGATAAACCTTAAATGTCGATGAATTTTGAATTAAAATTTCGAAAATTCTTTTCTTATTTGGCTACAATCAAAACAGTAGCTACTAGTAGCTACAGTAGCTTGTAAATTTAGTAACTCTTTGCGGAACCATCTGTTCTGTTGAGGAGTCTTGATAGTTTTTGATCATGCCTATCCTTTATTCATACCACCTGAAACAATTTGCATATGGTACAAAGAATATCTGCACGTCATTGCCTGTGATATGATGATATTAATAAAATCAGTAGCTCTCTTGTTGGATATTTGACTGAGTATTGTCAGCCGAGCACTTCTACTCAGATTGATAGTAAAACCAGGGGAGATGTATCTCCAAAACTTTTACGCGTACTTTCTCATAAATTTGTTGTGTCAGAGAACGCCTTACATGGCACTGGCGTAGAATAGTTACTAAATATTAACTGTTGGTATTTTTGCGAAAACCTGTACTGACACCTGTTGTGACACCGTCACAAGAAAAATCCTAGTAACCCTTAGGGTTACTAGGATTATTACATTTGATATTCTATTACATTGTAGAGAGTGAAGGTCACTTTACGATCCCGCGACACTAGGGCCAGTAACCGAGTAAAAAGTAAAAGTATACTAAAAAGTATACTGTTATTATGTAAGCTTAAAAAGTAAAAGTATACTAAAAAGTAAGCTTAAAAAGTATACTAAAAGTATACTTCAAAATTGTATATGTTATATGGCTTATGAAGTTGGCGTCACAGTACTCCTCCACCAGTGAGTCGGCGGAGATACGAACGATTTTAAAGCGCCAAGAGTTATGGCGAGCGTGTGACTGCGTTGATACGTCAAGTGAGTGACGGCTTTGTTTGCTTGCTAGTAGATGGCACCACGACAGATCAGAAGGTTACGTTGTCCAGGTCAGCAATGTAGCGAGTGAAGATCTTGGTACGAGCGTGACACGCTAGGGCTAGTAGCCGAGTAACACAAATACAATATTAAAATTATGCTTCAGTATCGTAGATTTTATCTGGTATATGAAGCTAACGCCACAATATTTTGGGTTAAAATGAAAAGGCTGTATTTCATTTGCCCCCAAAAGAACTGGTTAGAGGAATCATTATCATTAGAAGAGTCGCCAATTAGAAGTTTCATTTTGCTTTGTACTTCGGTCCATGCCTGACGCTCATATTTTGTGATTTTTCTCATCAATTCTATTTCTTGTTTTCCTCCACCAATCTTTGATCACAACTTTGAAGGAGAATCTGCCCTTTGTTTTAATTATATTGTAGATTTGCTTTATACAATGACTACATTTAAAAGTGGAAGGACTTTTTATTCTCAAGCATGATCTACAGTACAGAATGTTACGAAATTTTTTTGTACAGGAGAAAAGTACAAACTCGTTAAAAATACCGATTTCAAATGCAATTAGGAGGACTGCTGAAGCGACAGGGGTTACAGCTTCAACATTTAAAAAGATAAAACGGGAAGTGAAATCGCGTAAGAACAGTGAAGCAAGTGTCTTATCTACTCCCGGAAAACAGAGAAAAAGACCAGCGTTTCGAAACTGAAATATTCATGATTTTGACAAATGTGTCTTAAGATAAACTATTCAGGACATTTACATAAAAGAAAAATGTGTTCCTTCTAATGGAAAATTGCTCCCAGTCTTGAAAAAAAAAATAATTTTGAATGTAAAAGATAGTACTGAGGATAATTCTGAATTCAACAAACTTTCGATGGTAAAAATGTATATAAGCTTTCGAAAGATTTTGATCGAATTTCAGGACCAAATTTTACTATAAGCAGGGCAAAAAATTGCAGGACTGCCTTCTTAACATTGCGATCTGAATCTCATTGAATACATACGGCCATCAATAAAACGATGCATTCATGAAAAAAGAGGATTAAAATGGAATCTGCTACGCATCTTTTAATGTATCATGTCAGAACATCATTTCTTCAAAGGCCAAGCACCACGTGCTCGTGCGAGTTAAATTATATTTTTATTCCTTTTCGTTGTTTCATTGAAGGAGTCACTTTAATACTGCAAACGATCCAAAAATACTTTGTCCCGCGTTGATTGTTTAAAAAATATCAAATTTCATATTTATTTCATTTCATATCATCACGTGCTCAAAATTACATTTTTCTAGGTTTTATTTACTGTAGTCATTAACTAATTTTTTAAAATCAAAGCTTTTGTAAACACGAGGGCATCTTGTTATTAAAATCTGATTTTTTTTTGAAATGCTCGTGCAGATAATAAAATTTTTATTTTTCGCCAACGGAAATTTTTATGTTTCGCCTAAGGATTTTTGTTGACGCAAAAAACCTTATCCCAAGAACATCAGGTTCTGACATGATAAAAAATATAACTGAGGATTTAAGTTTGAACAATCTGCAATTATTACTAAAAAATGCTTTTTCATAAGTAGCACAGAACAAATGGAAGAAACAATGTGAACACATATTGCATATAGAAAACAGTTATTGGGAAAAGGATAAACTAATGGAAGAAATTATAGATGAATTAGTTATTAATGTGTTCCAAAGCGATTCAGATTCTTGCTCAGGTGAAAACATTAAGCGATTTGGGCCTTGACGTATGGTAGAAAATAGTTATTCATACTTCATATTAGTAAAAAAAATAAAGAGCGTCGTTAAAAAAGTAGCGGAATCTTTTTTCTGTATCAATGCAAAAATTACAAAATGCATATGGAAATCTGCTATGCTGTTAATCTGAGTAGTAATGACTTCAAAAAAGTACAAATGATTGCTATTTAATTTTTAGAAAAATTATAAATATCTGACTAACAGTATGAATTCATTTCAACAACATGAGATCAGGATTTTTGAGTTTAATTATTTTACTTACATATTCAGTTAGTAATAGATATCTCTTAAATGATTTTAAATAATGTTTTAACTCATTAAAATACTTCAGAAACATCTATTCTTCAATAATTGAGGGTATTCTTTATAAGTAATATATCTGTAAGAAGTGCTACTTAGGACAGGGTAACCAATGTTGGGAAATATGAGTTATTCCAAAGATTTTAATAAACACTTCGCAAGTTCTTAAAGAATATGAAAAGAATAAGTATCTTTAATTTTGAGTATTTATTGATTTATTTATATTTTAATTTTTGCTGAATATCGTGTTCTTACTTATTATTTATATTAACCAGTAACATATTTATTAAATATCATATCAAAGAAAAACAATTTGCAAAAATAATAATTTACCTAAACAGATCATTCTAAACCATAATATCTAAAAGAACATTGTATCTAGAGAGTGCCAATACTGCTACAACTAGAACACAAATGAAATGAGCTAAATTGGCAAAAAGATTTCATTACAAATTTGAAATCAAAAAGAGATAAAAAATAATACAATGAATCCGGCCTGAATACTTTTTCAGGGGTCACCCTCAGGCAGGGATTCAAACCACTGGTTATATATAATTTTAAAACGTAAGTTTTCCACTCTCCTTATACACAGAAGTCATCCGTCACACTTAACTGACATTTACTACTGATATAAACAACTAATGTGGCGCCATCTAATGTTATTAAAACCTACCACGGAAACCTAAGAGCTCTTCAAGCAAAGTCTAAGATTTTTTTCCTCGGCAGCATACCCACTCACCCACCCATCGCTCTCATCCAATAAAAACGCTCCATTCCATTTCTCCACTTCTAAAGTCCAATCACATCACTAGCTTCACCAATATTACTTCCCAGCACGCTGGAAGACAGCCACTGTTATTCCCATCTATAAGCCAGGTAAGGATCCAACGGATCCCACCAGCTATAGACCCATATCGCTACTTTCCTCACTTAGCAAAATTGCTGAAAGTGCTATTTTAAAAAGATTCAATGAACATCTATTAAAAAACAACATTCTTTGTCCAGAACAATTCGGCTTTTGACCAAGCCTATCCACGTCACATCAACTCATTAGAGCAACTGAATTCATCTCCGCGGGATTCCAGAACAAACAAAAAACTTGAGCTGTCTTCCTTGATATCCAGAAAGCCTTCGATCGGGTATGGATTAATGGTTTAATTTACAAGTTAATCAAAAATCACACGCCAGGATATCTTATAAAAACCATTGAATCATATCTTCAAGATCGAAGCTTCCATGTTAGGGTGAAAAACGAACTCTCGGAAAACAAACAAATTCTAGCAGGTGTACCCCAAGGGTCTAAATTGGGACCAATACTTTTCTCATGCTACATCAATGACATCCCAAAACAATTTAACACAATGCTGTGTTTATACGCTGATGACACCGCGATTCTGGCCAGAAATCATAACGCAAACTTCATCCAAATAGCACTCAACAGACATCTGAATGATATCATCATTTGGATGAATAAATGGAAAATTGAAATTAATGCTGATAAAACTGTTGCAGTGCTGTTTCACAAAGCTCCCAGGGATAAAAATTTCAGGAGAATAAAAATTAAAGATAAATATATTCCCTGGTCTCAGGAAGCAAAGTTCCTAGGGGTCATTATGGACCGGAAACTTAACTGGAGATCGCATTTTATTTATCTTAAAGACAAATTCCGAGCCCAAGCTCGTAAATTTTCCCCCCTACTAGCTCGGAACTCTAAAATGCACAGGGACACTAAAATGCTTATTTACACTGCCTATTTGCGTCCCATTCTGACCTATGCCTGCCAAATCTAATTTTAAATTAATTGAAAGGCAACAAAATAGCATCATTAGAATGATTTGTAAAGCCACCTGGGCTATGCCCAGTAGTGAGATATATAGAGCATTAAATTACCCAACATTTAAACAAACTGTCAAGAAAATAGCCACTAATTTCTTCAATAACTTAGACTCTCATGAAAATCCTGTTTTAAAAGATTTAGAAAAATATAAACCAGATCTCAAAATCAAACGTCCAAGGAACGTTCTTCTTCTTTAAGACTTAACTTTTCAATCTTCTCTGACTTGCACCCCAATTCTCCTTGGTAGACTTAATTCTGATTGGCTCTGAAAAAACCATGGTTTATCCTCAACTCTAAGTAAAATAACGCAAAAATTTTCTCCGGCTACACGTCTGCAGGAATACACAACCCCACTCACCCACCCACTGTATCCTGACTTCCTATTGGCTGCGAACTTCACCCACCACCACCTCTCCCTGGGGAGACTGTTCTGCTCCGCAGAACAGAGTCATTCAGCTACAGAACTATGAGACCACACAGTCACTGTCAGTCACCAAAAGCAAAGTCAATTAACTATTTCTACCACGACAGGAGTTAGCTTCTACGGAGCTCCTAAACTGCAAGTAAGCAGAGCTTCACCAATAGACCTAAACAGTTCATGCCAAAACTTATATGCCATTCTCTATACAGTCTAATCAGTAAGGGGATAGTTCTCCAAGGAGGACGGGAGCCCCGATAAACCTGTCATCGAAGTCGAAGTCGAAGTTTTCCACTCTTAAAAAAGCATGAATTTTCAAGAAAATATCAAATATTTTGTTATTATCCAATGGTCTTTATTTAATTGATGGAAGACACTGGTCTTTAAAAAATCAACACAAAAGCAATTGAAGAAATATAGTTGAAGGCTTTCTTATTTAAAACATTATTTTAAAGCTTAAATAATACGAAATTTATATCTACAATTTAATTTTATTTAACTGCCATATAAATATATCTGTATGAGAACAAGAGAAATGAATTTTTCGCCTGGAGAAGCACGTTTAATTACGACCTTCGTAGTTTAGTCAGCCAAAAGTTGTGGTCTGTTTTAATGACTACTTCCCTCCTAACTTAAACTCGTTTACTTACGGCAACCATGTTCAGGGCTTTTCTCTTGACGGTAGGTCAGTAGTGTGGTCCTTGGCGGGTTATTTGGCGATTAATATCCGACTTGCAGTTAAAGGTTTCCAAAAATCGAATTTGTGTTTTAGGCTCTTTTTTCTTTATTGATTGAAACACAATATAGATGCAAAGATGCATTTGTAATCACAAAATTCTATACCGATTTTGATGCATTTAAGCTATTTGCGTTTTTGAATTTTTAGCCATTGCGTTTATGTGTTTCTGAAAATATAAAACGACAGATGGTCAAACTGTGGTTGGATTTAGATCAAATTTTGAAAGAAATCTACCTGGTAGTTATTAATTCCGTATACCAAATTTTATTAATCTAACTCCCTTTGTTTCATAATTATCGAGCTAATTTATATTCGAACTGAGTTCCTCTGAATAGATTTGATTGAATACCTGGTAGTAAAGCAGATGCGAATTGCCCTAGGCCCGAACTCGCAATCTGAGGGGTTGTAGCCAAGTAATACATCAGTCAGGCCAAAAGGGCACTTATATCCGAGGGTTGTTATCTGGCTTAAAAAGCTTTCGCCACATATCCTCCCACCAGTAAGTCGGTGGTTAGATGAATTATACAATTGTGCCAAGCATATGCCGAGCGTGTGTGTGAGTTGGTGATGTTAGAGCGTTGTATTTAATGCGCCCGAGGACTTTTGTTGCCGGTAGAGGGCACCACAATAGCTGTACGATGATTCGTACGAAGGTTGCTTATTTCAAGATTGCTGATCGCATGCGGGTCACCATTGCAGCAGATGCGGATAGCTCTAGGCCTGAACTTGCAATCTGAGGGTTTGTAGCTGAGTAACATATCTGTAAGGCCAAAAATACAATTTCGGTCTGAGGGATGTTATCTGGCTTATAAAGATTCATTAAATTAAAAATCTACAAATTTACTGTAATGACAGTATACCAAATTTCAACTATTTAACTCAGGACATTTTTTGTTTACTTTCGTCTCAAACAAATAGACACTTTCCAAAAACGTGCTTTTCAAATAGAAGAAGGTCTAAAATGTGGAGAATCGTCAAACACCCGAGTCCGATTTTTTTTTTTACGATTGCAATACTTTCCCTACATTTCGTGCACGAGAAAGTAAATATAATCAAGAACAAGAACATATTCTACAAGTACCAGTGTGAGAGATAAGAGTTACAATAACAATTTCAGACATCCTTCCGAAATGAATAGGCCAATTTTTGGCATTTTTAAATTCTTGAAGAGTACAAGTTGATTGTTTCGTATAAACCATGATTCATTTGTGATTAGCCTATTTTTCATAATTAGAACATTTTTAGATGCTTTTTAGCAGTAAGGTCCCAGATTAAAGAGTCGTATGGGTAGAATGGGGCGTATTATTTGTTTGAATAGAAGGACGAAAGTTGTGAATTACGTCCTTTTATTAACATTACTAAATGAATTTTTTCCTCGGCGTTTTATTTGATATAATTTTTGAAAATTAGGCTGGTCTTCTTCATTCTAGGCAAGGTTACCTTCAAAGAAAGCAAGATGTAAAAAATTTTCGGCAATTACTATGGATGTAACACTTTAATTTCGAATATTCACATAAAAAACGAAAGCATATATACATCGGAAAACGAAATCTGAATGAAATACACCATGTGGAGTTGAGTTGCAACTGGTATGACGCTTACACAAGAGTCTTTTTTTTTAAATTTTCTTTTCGGAAAATAACTGAACGGATTCGTTGCAGTATAACGAGTCTACTAATTTTCGACGATTCTGTCTTACTAAGTGGCTAGATGCGGAAGCATGAATGCATTTTCAGAATTCTTCAACATTTTACCGTAATTTCTGTTCCATTTAATACTTTATAGTTAAGTTCCCTCCCCCTCACGAATGTGTGACGTCATATCGTTTCTGACCATTCTATTTTATTTGAACTTAAAATTCCGTATTGAGTGCTTATCAGAATAGTTTGTAGCAAAAAAAAAATAATAATCTTGTGTATGTTCTGTTTTTGTTTTGCCTTCTATGTATTCGTGTTTTGAAAGAAGTAAGTTATTGGGATTTATAGCAACAACGGCAACTTATCCCCTATTCCTGTTACTAAACAACGTTATTTTTTATTGAGGGCAATTGTCTGCCACCATATATCCATTGTAACAAACCCGTCGATTTTAGCAAAACTTTTTCATAACAATATCATATGAAAGCTATAAAACTGATATTAGTGATTCATGATTGATGAATATTACCAAAAAAATAACCTAAAATGAAAAAGAAAAGAATACTGAATTCTGCATATTTATATTTCTTCATTTCCATTTGATTAAACAACAGACGATAAAAATAAAAGCAAGTTATTAAAAATGGAGAACAATGTATAATGCTAAATAATCTAAAAGAGTCTTAATTTCGTAATGTGGCAAGCTTGTCAAAGCAACGAAAAATAATTTCCCTGGACGGAATTGCGAAAAAAGATCTATGAACATATCTGTCACAAATAGTTAAAAGATCAATCTATAAAGATGTTTTTGATCATAATCTTTTAGTTGGAGAGAAATACTCGAATAACCATCTTAATCGAAACAAAAATTAGGGAATTAGAATAAAAAATGTAGGAATATTAATATAATATTTAAAAATTTCCTCAAAGTTATTAATTTATAAAAAAAATTATCGAAATTCTGTAATTTACGCCAGAGGTACAAAATAAAATCTTAAAAAAAGAACAATTATTTGCTTTTTTTATAATATAAAGTTTTTAAGACAATTATTGATACTACTGACAAATATGCGCGATAAATCCTCGCAAATGAAACATAATAAATATTCTATGGAATATTTTTTATTGCTTGTATTCATTTCGAAATCGTCCTTCAATATTGAAAAAAGAAAAAAGTATTTATTGACCCTCCCCTTCCCCACGCTTCTGCTTCCCTCTCTTTCCTTTCGATTTATCACTTTCTTTCCGGATTACCCAAGAAATTTCGCAATGGTTCAAATTTTTCTAAAAGCCTGACAGCGTGCTGGCAGCTGGCATTTTCAACCGGTTTGCTTTCAGCATCTAATGACTTTCACGTTCACTGAAGTAGGTCGACATCATAACAAGCGCAAAAAAAAAAAAAAAAAAAAAACTGTTTGGCAACTGTTCTTTGATTTTTCGTTATCAGAATGAGGAAAAAGAATAGACAACATCAATTCTGCTAGTGTTTGTTATTGTTTCCATCTTCATTTATTTTATTCAGAATGTTCTTTTGTTTATTTTAATTCAATTAATAAATTGTAGCAGAAGAAACAAAAATGGAATTTAATTATAAGTTGATTTGTAACCTTCGAAAGGAATTACTTATAACAGTTTATGACGTTTCTTTATTTTATCACAATACACGAATCGATGTAATAAAGACTTAAGGATTAAATAACAATAATAAAAAGCTAAATTATTTTTGCAAAATTACCTTTACAATTACAATTATCATTGTTAAAGAATCAAAAAGAAAAATAATTAATTCTTCCCAATTTATAAACATGAAATGCTATTTATAATAAAATGACACTCTAGTTTCATTTTCGTATATGTTTCAATGGAAATTATTTACAGTCTATACACCTAAAATTGTTTTCGTTTGTTGATTTGAGAAAATTAATCCATTGATTAATCTAATTTGAACGATATTTAGCATACATATGCCTTAACTCCTGCAAAAATTAATGGAATGTGAGATAAAAGATTATGCGTTTCTAAAACATAATTTTTGAATAAATCACCGCAGAATTTCTTTTATGCTATCTTAAAATTAAATAAATTTTTATAGTGACATCAGTTTCATTGTCATATTATTTTTCTTTGATTTTCATCATTTTTGCAACATTAATTTGAACAGAAATTTTATTTTTTCAATTCTTACTATTACTTCACACTTTCCCTAGCTATATTTATACATCTTGTTCAAATTTTCAATCGTTAATAAAATAAAATCGTAACAATTTAATTATGCAATATGCACGTGTGGTAATAAATAGAGACTTTTAATATTGCTGCAGTTTTTTTAACTGTTTAGTTTAATTTTGTCTTATATTTTAGCATTTTAAAAATACTTAATGCCTCCAGTTGGAATATTATGTTTTTTTAAAAAACTATTTCACTATAAACGATTTAATTTTGCAAGATGTTATCTATTATTGCTTAACATATGGCAAGAGGCTTAAGTAACATTTTCGTTTATCCCAAAGATCTAAAGCAATAGTTAAGTAAATAGCATTAATTAAGATTAAAGGCTCTAAAACTCTAAAAGAGTGACACCATTGATGGAGTTGTGAATGAATGGTAGTATTGAGCGCGCGAACAAGGACCGAACTCGCAACGTTCTGGTTTGTATCCTGAGTAATATAACCTCTATATAAAAGTAATTATTTGTGCGCGGAGGATATTATCTGGCTTATGAAGATTTCGTCACGCTCTCTTTCACCAGCGAGTCGGTGGTTAGACGAACGATATAGCAAGCGTGTGTGCGTTGTTGTTGGTGATGTAAATTGTTGTATTTAATGCTCCTGACGACTTTTTCTGTTGGTAGAAGGAGCTACAAAATCTGTAAACAGTTGCTAATTCAAGGTCGGGAGTAACTGTAGCAATTGAAGGTCGCGGTACGAACCTGCGACGCTTGGGCCTGTAGCCGAGTATCATACCGATCAAGCAAAATGGATCTTTCAGCTTGATGGATATTATCTGGCTTATAAGGCTGAAGCTACATAACCATTGTTGATGAATGGTATGATTGATGGTATGAACTACTCGTGTATGGAGAATGTTATCTAGCTTATGAAGCTTTCACCACAAAGTGTTTTTGATGGAGCTCCCGATCTCAATAGTTTACTATCTCCGAAGCGTAATCTTTAATTGCAGTACACTCCCAAGTATCCGGCCTAATGTGGCTGAAGGATAGGCTTTGCAACATAAAAGCCACATAGACCGGCTTTCAATGAAATCATCTTTTTTTTGCCCACCAATACCAGCAGACAAAATTTTTATATCAAAACTCATTGTTATAATATGTATTTCCTTTTTTTATTGAGTACTAAATCCTGTGTTTATCTGAAGCGGCGGTCTCACTGCGGTCCGGTAAATCATAGATGCTGGCGGCAGTTTTTGCTGTTACGCCAGAGTTTAGTCGCTGTTTGGCGCGTAATTTTTCCTCCGTAGCCACTGTAATTTTTTTTTCGGTATCATCCATTTTTAAATTTTCACTGTGGTGCACTTAATAAAACATTAAGCATATCTCAAGAATAATAAATGAATACTTTACGTACTGTGCAGTTGTATTGAGGCAATAATTGTGGTACTTCTTACACTGCCGAAAAAATGAACAACGAGCAGAACGCTGCTCTTTTCATGTCAAAACGTATTTTGCACACGACATGCAGGATAATCATTGCAGAAGCTAACTTCAAATGCCTTGGCAATGTTGCCAATGCAAACCTGGCTTTCCTCATTTAATAACGACGAAAGGAATAATAGACCGGATGATACGGAAAGACAGATTATTGTGAGTCGAATATTCGGGAATGTACTATTAAGGCATTATTTTATTAATTTAAACTTATGAATGAGAACATTGAAAGCTAATTACTTATTAGAGATGTGCTGGAATGGAATATGTTTATTCACATTTATCATGATATACACGCAATCATTAATTCATCGTTTGATATGCATCAAAATTTACACTCCCTTTAGTGTTGTTGTTGTAATCAGGGTCTCTTGCCATAGACAAGCTTCACCAAGGTATTAGCGAGTTTTAAGCCGAAAGGAGCGGCTTTTGTTTTGAAGTAGCGCCAATTAAGGCCAAAAGTACGACTTAGCCACTTACTCATCACAGTCGTTTGCACAGCCCCTTTTTACAGGGGGGGGGGACATTAATGCACATTACAGATAGAACACAGAAAAACAACCATATCCGAACCGGGACACGAATCCGGGACCCCCAGCTCTCGAAAGAAGACGCGCTACTCCTATTCCAGGACGCCGGCGCTCTTTTTCGTACAAGCGTGAAAAAAAAAATGTTTTCCTGTTCGTAACATCTAGAGTAATCTGTTCAGCTGGCTATCATCGCTCGTTTCAACTTCATCCCTTTGACTTTCCTCATAAATCATGAAAAGGGCTGGCCCCAATTAGAAGGGGGGGGGGTTCTGTTGTGTAGTTTCCTTACCAATACTTCCCTTTAAGGATTCATAGGAGGCTGCTTGTCACAATTAAGTGATAAGGGTGCGAGGTCTTTTCTTTTTTGAGTTCAGGGGACCGTAGGTCGGTATTGCTTTGATTGCAGGGTTGAATGACTGCTTAATTTACTGAAGAAATTACTCGCCAATTTTTGTAAGAATTCTATTAGAGAGGAAATGTTCTGATCTTTCTGGATAAATTTATTTCTGATCAACCTTGCAGAGTCTGTTACATGGTATGAAACTTTATTTTGTAGATTTTTCACTTAATTGATGAGTGTTTTGGCGGCTTTGCCCCGCACTGAGGTTGAGTAAAGATAGGGACAGTTTCCCAGAACCGGTCTTCTTTATAAAAGGGTCAGGATGTTAGAAAATATTTGGGGTCCTGCATTTTTGGTGAAGAGAGAAAGAGAGAGAGAAAGAAAGAAGCACAAACACAAACATATATTACTATCTTAAGTTTATTTAATGCATGATTATATTTTTGCTATTAATTATTTTGGATTTTTTTTTCAAATTACATTTTTTTTTTTAATGTTTAATGTAGAGAGTACATTTAAATCTCATGTACACAATGTTTGACCTATTCTTTATTAATTTTTAATTTGCTAAAAGTTTCCTCGGCACTCTCTCTTATGTCTAAAATAATTCATTTTCAAAAAAATATGAATTAATTTGGAATACTCTTAAATCTGTCTTCTATTTGTGCAATAACGGTATCAATTATACTGCAAAAAATAGCCTCTTAATACCTTAATCAGGTTTTCTAACTTCAACTTTCTATTTAGGGATATAACCTTTTTTTTTTTTTTTTTACTTTCTCTTATAAGTAATATAGATAAAGTAATGTAATCGTCAAAAAATTCGCACTCCATATTTTGACGAATCTTTACGTTTAACCCTTAGTAGCCTGATTTACGAAAGTGATTTATTTTTAATATTACTGTGTTTGCTTGAGGGTCTAGATGAAGGGAAAAATAGCTAAAAAAATCACAATATTTATTTTACATATTTATTTAGAAAAAAATAAAAACAGGTATCAATTTTGATACTTCAGGCATTAACGCCATAAAGAAATCAGATACACCTATGCATGAAATAATGCGAAACATTGATTGTTTTTATTATCGCATAACGACACTTTACACTTTTTACAGAACCAGGAGGTAAGATTTTAATTTCGTTGGAAAGAATATTATACAACAGTAAAATACGTACAGCCCACCTATAAAAAAAATAACTAATAGTAATGTGAACATTCGGTCTAAAAGATTGGTATCAAAATTGAAACTCTAGGTTTTCAAAGGTTAAATCACCATAAATACGGAAAAAAAAAACACGTTTTTTGGAAAATGTCTACCTGCTTGTCTGTGATAAAAATAACTCAAAAACGCTTTAAACTAGACGTTTGAAATTTGATATATGGTCTTTATACCAAATTTGTAGATTTCTATCAAAATTTTGAGCAAAATCCGTCCAGAAGAAACCTGTCAGCCCAGTTTTTTCGAACATGAGTTAATTATTTAACTACAAAATAAAGATATATAGATAGGTGAATTTCGGTATATAAATTCAAAGTCTATGAGTTGGTATACATAGGTTTCAAAGAGGTTGCAAATCTATTAAATTTGATGCGAATCCAACATAGGACTGCTCGTCTGTCGGTCTGTTACTTTAATTACGATAATTGAAAATCAGAAAGACTATTTGTATCCAAATTTGGAATGAGATTTTGTAAGTACAAGCGTAATTTTTTAAATTCAAGATCCTACTTTAGTGGTTTGTGAAAAAAGCAACACACAAATACAATAAATACAACAACACATAAATACAATTTTAAGAACTATTAATTACATGTGATTTTAAGAACTATTAATTACATGTGAGAGATTGATAAATTCGCTAAAACTGTCCCGATAGATTCTGTGAAGTTTCTAAATTCACATCAAAGATAAATATTTCATAAATATTGTAAGTTATTGCCATGCAAGGCGCTCTCTGAAAGAATTCCTTTATTAGAGAGTATGCGAGAAAATTCTGGGGAGACCATCGCTGCTGTTTTTTTCTCGACTAACTGTTAATTATCGCTAAAAACTTAACGAAATAAATCGGTAAACTATTGTTTTGAACATATATTTTTAAAGTTTCTTACATTCTACGTAAAATCGAAAATGCATGAAATTCCGTAGGGAATAAAACTTTTTATCATGTAAGAATATGATGTTGTTTTGGTTTTGAGGTTTTGTTTTGTCTTTAAAAAATTGTGGGCAAAGTAGTTCCGTAAATATCATAATCTAAATCTGTTAACAGCCAATTAGCAGACGGATTCTTTTCAGACATTTTATAACTGCTACTATTTTTATTTTAATTAAAATATTATTAAAAGTTAAAAGCAAACGATTTTTTTTCTTTGATAAACATATTTTATTAATTTTATTTAAAACCTTCATTTTTAATTTTCTAGCTAGCAAAAGGAAGTTTTGATGTTCAGAAAATTTTGAGATGGATGGGGAAAGCTCTGCTTTTCTAAAAATTACAGATTGTTCTATAACATAGTCACATGACCATTTCAAACCAATTTCAGACGTATTTTCGGAAGAAAAAAAAAACGCTCTAAGGCAAAAGTTTTGGTGCTCGATCGATTTAGAGATTTAAAAAAATCAGTTTTTTAAATATCGTTGCACGCGTAAAATCTGATAGTCACGTGATTTTTTCAAACCGGTTAAAACTACTTAATGATTTCAATTAATTCAAATAAACGATGACTTAAAAAAATAATAATGTTCTCACATAATAACTTAAAATTTGCAATAGCATTTTTTTCCATTTTATTATTTTCTTGTGCACGAAGTATACAAAGAAATAGTATAAAAACCTTCAAAAAAAAAAAACACCGAAAGTTTGAGCATATACAAAATTTGGATCTCCCTGAGTTACAAAAACATATTTTTGGAATTATGTCTGTCTCTCTCTTTGGTAACACGAAAACTCAAAAATGTTTAAAGCTAGATGGATGAAGTTTGTTTTATTGGTTTTTACATCCTATTCATTGATTTTTACAAATTTTGCGCTGAATCTATTTGGAAGAAATGAGTCCAAGTACAAGTGAATACAATAGCTGCAAAACATGGAAGATCTAGATCAATAAAATTTGGTACACGAATTTATCATTGAAATTTTAGATCTAGATAAAATTTTGAGCTTAATTCTTTAAAGAGTGACCACCTATCTGTCTATATTTTCGCATTGATATAAACATAATAGCTCAAATACACAAAGGCTTAAGAAAATTAAATTTGGTATAATATCTTATTACGAAAATTGCAGTTTTGCGTCAAATTTGGTTTCAATCGAATTTTTTAATAAAAAAACATTCATAATTCTTTTTTTTTCTTTTAATTTTTTTACCTTACTACAAAACTCAAAATTCTCATGTGGAGAACTGAAAATAAAAATCTGAGCACTTGAGTTTTTCACGATCTTACTGAAGACTTGTGGTTTGATATCTGCGTGGGGAAGAAGTGTGAGAGAATATCTTTATTATTGAATACGTTAGAAAGTTTATCAATGACCCAAGCCCGCTCGTTTACATAATAATAATAATAATAAAATGAGATGAAAACAATATATAGTTAAAAATCGTTGTTATAATATATTTGTGCATTTCGTTCTTCTATAAAAAATGAATACTAATAAAATAAAAATAATAATAAAAAAGATGGAAACTACGGCTTTTCGCCAAAATATTTGAGTATGACCACTTTCTGGCCAACATATTAGAAGCATCACTGATTTGTCAGTGATTCGATGGACATCCTGTAAAAGTGGTGTAAGTGTATAATTATAATAAGTGCCTTTTCCAGCAGATGTGGCGTAAGTGTATAATTTTAATTTTCATTGGATATTTCTCAATTTTCTCTTGCTACGTATGCAATTTTTAATTTTCAGAATGCTTATTCAAGTTATTACACACACACACACACGCGCGCGCGCGCACGCACACACAACACTTTTATTTTCTATAGTCATCTCATTTCTAATAAAGTATTTTGGTTTAGCAAATTTATTTCCTGTTTTGAAGAAAAGTGAGTTTTAAACTATTATAATAACGCTTGAGCACCAGATTTTCACACCTCACCTACATCAGAACAACTAATCTCAGAAAGCATTTAATATTCTTAAGAATAATATATCAGCAAGATCTTGTATTTAGCTGGGACTTAAACCTGTATTCCTCATATATGAAGCATAGTCTCTTTGATATTCTTATTCTGAAAGAAAATTTATTTCTGATTACCATAATAATTATTAATGGATAGAGTTAATTAATTAGAATTAATGGAATTGCATAAAATCATAAAACAAAAATATTTATCTGTATAATTTAACGTTTTAAAGAGCTCTACTCCAAAGTCTTTGAGTTCGATTCCGTATGAAAATCGGCCTTTGCTATATATATGTACATATATATATATACGATAAGTTAAAAGCTGTATAGTCTAAATGAAAATTTTGAATTCCTTTTATCTGCTTCGATAAAACATATACAACCCTCCCCCTTCTCTTTATACAAAAAATCTGAAAAAAAAAAAACATTTTTTATAATTTTTCGCAATTTAATATTTCTGTATATTCTATTCTCAACGCGAAAAGTTTCCCGACAAAAAACATTATTAATTCCTAGTAAAAAATTTTGTTACGAAATCTGCAATCTTCCTAAAAGCTGTTTGCTTTCAAATGTTTGTTGCTGTAAAAATCGAATTTAATTCATTCTGAAATGTTATTGTTGTCATTCCCCTTTTTCCTCCCCTTTTTTCTTGTTCTATCCTAATTTATTTATACGAATCCCGTTCTGTAAATGTAAATATTTTATATCTGTTTAACGCCTCTTTTAAAATGAATTTTATTTCTAAGTCAAACTTTAGTATTGCATTGATTGTTTTACCTATATTTGAAAAAAAAAAAAATTAAGATATTTCCAGATTGCTCAGCATAACATCATTCATCAGCTCACTGCTAACCAATTGCAGTTCGGCTTGTTGGTGATGCTAAATTATTGTTCTATTCGTGTTCTAATCTGTTTGTGCATTATTTCCAAAACTGCTTTGAAAAATATTGCTGAAGTTATTATTGCTATAAAACAATATTATTTTTAAAAATAAGTCACTATTCCATAATATCGATTATCAACGTGTCGCGTCCTTCATCGAAGAAAATGAATAGGGTTAGCGTAATGTTTTGGTAAGCTGTGTTATGGTGACCGATTGGAAATACAGGAAGCGATTGCTGATGATTGTTGAATGATTTGAAATGTTGTTTAAAATATTTCTCAAAACATTTGTTAGTAACCATCAATTTCATACTTGAGATTCTGAGGATTTTATCATGTAAATGTAATTTCATACCCGAATGGTTTGTGTACAGAAAGCTTGAGCCCTAAAATGGCGCACGGTCTGGTATTGAGAATGCAGGATATGGTGCAGGAATATCGAAGAAGTGATAAAACTTCCAGTGAACAGGTAAATATTAAAAGAGTTTTTTAAGTGATAATCATTTTGGAAGTTTCATTTTATTTTTGCATTCATTTTGCATGCTTTAGATTGCATGATAAAATTTATAGATCTTGTTTTCTTCCGAGAACATTGAACTTGATCATAACGTAATGTGCCTACCTCTTTTATTAAATCATAAAAGTTGTACATTTATAGGTGTTTTCGAATGCTGATCTTAATGAAACTTGTTAAAATAATAGTGGCAAAAAATATTATTTCTCTTTTCTATTTCGAACATTCTATTTAAATAATATTAATAGATAGGTAGCTATTGGATCCTAGTACCTTTTATTGCAATTATTGAAGTACTGATGTTTCCTATGAAAACACTGATTTTTATGCTAAAAAATAACATTCTTAAAGATCATATTTCTCAATTAAACTCTAAAAATTATGTGATATGTAAACATTGTGGGGAACAATTACTCATTTATCTCAGCAGTCGTATGTATCACTTGACCTCGTATTTGTTATTTAGTTTGTATCTTTAACCAATAAAAACCTATGCTAAATATATATAAATTAATCTTCTATTCTAGAAATAATTGTTGCTATTATGCAAAAATAGTAAACTTTGATTTACAATTACCATGTTGTATATGGTGAAGACATATTTGCTGAGAAATATATATATAGATAGATATACTTCATCGGAAATCTTGCGTTTAGTGATTATTTCATATCCTTTCTGAATAATCAGATCTAATGATACAAAATATTATGGAATTTGTCCTATAGAATCATTGCATGGGAGCAGTTATACATTCACAATTCAGTTTATGTATAAACTGAACAGACAACAATTTGAGGCCTCTTTCTTTCTTTCATTTTTCTTCCTAAATTTTCAGAGTGAGTAATTATGTATGCAAACTGTCTTTCTGAAATAGATTTTTAAGCCCTTCCCCCTCCATGTCTCGAATAGTCTCTTGGCATCTGAATCTTGCATTGTGTAAATTAAAACTTTTAGATATTAATATACTGCAAATCCAGAAAGCATTTCTGAATAAATTGCTATTAGTGTTGGCTTAGTACTGAGTTAATATTTGAAGTCTTCAAATAAATTTTGTGATGTTAATTAGAAATTTATTTCTTTTTTTAAAATTAGTATAAAAAGATGTAAAATTAAAGATTGACATAGATGATTCGCTATTCTGTATCAGATTTCACTTAACAGTTGAAAAGTTAGATAATACCATCTTAAGAATACAGTTAGATAAATATATTTGTGAAATCATCACTTTTTAAAAATTGTGCAATGTCTGTTGCACTATATTTCGTAGTTTATCTAATAATTATTAGTAATCTAGAAAAAAATTATTACTTCCTTAACTTATAAAATGCAAATTGATATGTAAATTACTAGATTATATGATTTTACTTTGATTTTTTTATATTTTAAAGTAAATTCTGTGAAATTGTCATTTTTTTTTTAATTTGATGTTTAAAAATTTTAAAGAAATGTTTCATCATTAGCTAATATTATATATTGAATAATTCTTTATTTCCAATTTTGATGCCAGATTTAAACCAAACACAATTAGTCCTGGATTGATATACATAAAATGATTAATGCATTAATCATATAAAAGCAAAACAAATGCTTTTTCCTTTTTCAAATCATTCAGTGATATGGATGCTCAGAAATATGAGTCTTGTTTGCATGCATTATTAAAACCTTTCCTTGATCTGGCCTGGACAATCGTCAAATATTCTATATTCCTAAATCTGATTTAAAACAGCTGAGTTTTTTAAAAAACAATCTTAAGATTAATGTGTATATAGTATTTATTGACTTGCATTGTAATTTGTGCTGTATAGTTTATGCCTTATTAATTTGCGATTTTCCAAAAGAATCAAAAATTGGTGCAGCTTTAGATATACAGACATTTCTCATTATATTATGTTTAGTTTTTGTAAATAAGTCTTACATTTAACCTATTATGCTTTTTCAGATGTTCAACACAATAAGTTGTAACACAATAAAGAAAGCATACAATTGTGTGTTCAGTTCCGTTATGAATTTTGTGAAGTCTATTTTCCCTCAAATTACCCATGGGAAGAAAGGTTAGAGGTTGGTTTTCGGCAGATGCTTCTGAAGGAGTTTTTTGTTTGCATAGGTTAACAAAATCAAAACAGGAATATTACAAGTCTAAATCTACCAGAATGAACAAAATACATACATATTATGATAGTAAAAACTAACAAATACATTTATTAATTTGAAATAATTCAAAACCAGTATTAAATGAAATAGAATGTTCGATAATGCTGTGTACTGATTGTTGTAACTAGCTTTTTAGAAATTTTGAACAAAAAAATAAATGTTTCAAGTGAAGATTTTTTCACCATGCCTTTACGCTTTAGTGATTTAAAGGAAATTAGCAGCTCCTATAATAAATAAATTATTTATTCAATGACATATTTTGAGATTGGTTAAAAAACTGAGAGCTGTCGATTTGGTACACTAATCAAAATTTATGAAGTTTGTTGTACAAAGTTAAACCAATTTTTTCCGTTAGTAATTATGTATACTGTAGTCCAAAAAAGCCTTAGTATGGAAATATTTTCATAACATATTCTGCAGTTGAAGATATTTCACAAGAAATTTGTTCTTCTACAAAAAAAAAAAAAAAAAAAGTATTTGTCAAAGATTTAATATATCTTGCAGTATAGCATATTGATAAGTTGGAAGTGTTTTTTTTTTAAATTTTTTATTGCATCAAGCAAAACCATTTTTAAGAATTTATAAATGTAGATGGTCATACCCAGCATGTTATCAGCAAGATATTTAGGTATGTTGAAACAATATCTGTTTGGCAAATCTTTAAAAAGGTAACTTTCTTACATTAAAATCTAAATGATAGATGTAGCTAAGGATATTATGGTAGCTAAATGTAGCTGAGATCATATTGAGTATTTTTCTGTCATGACTAAAATTTATATATTAAAGAAAATTGGGTACTTACGTATTAGACCGTCTTCACCAACGGTTTAGTAACTCTTAGGCAATGGATTTAAATTTGGCGATAAAGATCAACAGATTTCACCAGTGTCGAATTGCCATAATTGATGGTTTAGCAACTCAAACTTTGGAAAATTTTAGTATAGTGGAAAATTATATTCTGGTGGCTAAAAGCTATTAATAGCATTTCCCAGTTTAATTTTTCAAGCAAAGGTTGGTATACTGATTTTAACATTGCATGGGATTCCTTTAGAAAAAATAAGAAATACAGCTAATTGTGTTTAAATGAGCTGCCTTTTATAACAGATCATAAAAAGAAATTGATTTGCTTAGTTTAACTAGATCTAAAGACTATGACCAAATAAGCCAATTTTTATTATAACAAGTAGAAAGCTGCTCTTTTTGCTTTTGTGAATAGTAAATGACTGTAAGAAAAAGCTTAGACTTTAAAAGAAGTTTCAGGAATTAATAACTTTTTATTAAAATACTCAAAAGGTCGGATCTTATTCAAAATTATGGGATATAATTAAAATTCTGATTGTTCTATTCCTAGACAAATCATTGCTGAATTGAATTTTTAAAAAATAAAAATTTGTGGTTAAAATAGTTGAAGCTTCAAAAAAAAAGAAAC
Organism: Argiope argentata; assembly: GCA_026289955.1. NCBI lineage: Eukaryota > Metazoa > Arthropoda > Arachnida > Araneae > Araneidae > Argiope > Argiope argentata. The sequence continues at coordinate 2,833,592 of JAOUZG010041912.1, forward strand.
TTGTGTTGCTACCAAAGAAGAAATTTGTTTTTTGTTAAATTGAAAAAATGGGATAAAATGGAAATTTTTCAAATTATAAAATAGTTCATACAAAAAAAAAAAAGTAGAGGAGGAGGTTTATTTTCCGGCTTATGCTCCTGATTAAATTCTTAGCTTGTGCCGGGTTTATAAAAGTCAAAAACACGAATATCACATTTTTTTTAAAAATCTGCCAGAATTAATCTAGAGAAGTTAGAATTGCCTGCACTTTTTAACAATCCTGAATGGATAAATCAAAAATCCAAGCCAATGACATTGGAATACAACCTAACTTTGTACGCTGAAAATCTCAAGCTGCCTCAAAAAAACGGCAAGAGAGAACAAAATGTTCCCCTTGTTTCTGGATTTAAGCACTGCGAAACAGTTAACAAAACAGTGAACAAAAGTCAAAACAAGGAAAAGAAAGGGGAAAAAAATTAGAATCTGCCAGAATCAACCAAGAAAGCTAAAATAGCCTTGACTTCATTACAACCCTGAATGGGAAAAATCACAGATCCAGTTCAATGACAGAGGAATACAATCCAACTTCGCACGAAGAGTCTCTAGCTACCTCATATTTACGGCAAAAGAGAACATAATGTTCACAAGATTCTGGAGAAAAAAAGTGCATTCTAAATATATCAAACACATCAGCAAGCAAAAATTATAATCTCATAATGAGGAAAAGAATAGAAAAAAGAATTTATAATAAATAAACTTAAAATTTAAAATAAAGGGGCAAGAATAAAGAAATTGTTTTTTTAATGCTGAAAACCATGATTATTCAAACAGTGCTAAAAAACTGGTGGACTGGCAAAGCAACTCAAAAATATGTATCATTCTCTTGCTTTAAAAAAAAAATCATTTTACCAAGTACTAGTTAAAACTAGAATTGGCGATTCTCATAAAATCAACATTTTTTAGCAATTTTTTTCAGCTAATCTGTTGTGAATATCTATGTAAAATGAGCATCCAGTATTTCTTAGTATAAAATCGGTATTTACTAGAACATGTTTTGTAGCTAAGTTTAAAAGGCATTGTAATCTTGGCAATGATTTTGAATTATAAATATTAGTTATAAATTATGCATAACAAGTGTCTTTAATGTTCATTAAATCACGAAGAATTTGTAAAGCAATGGCACTTTTGAATATTAATGGTATAAGTATTTGATTGAAATTTATCATTTTCATTGTTATGCTTAAAATACGTTATTTTTTGCTTTTTGTTTTTTTAATAGATCCTTGAAAAGTCTAATTTTTTTAATAAGAGAATTCCAGTCATTGTAGGCAGTAGTACTAATGCAGAAATATTGTGCAACTGTATGTAAAAATATAAATATTAGCAAAGATAATTATGTTAACATGTATATAAAATTTTTAGTACTTTTTCGTTAGCTGGGTCCCATTATTTGACGATTTTTCGCTGACGTCTGACTAATGGAAAATTACCAAATTGTTTTTATTATACTTTGAGTTTAAACTTTATGTTGATTGATTTAAGACTTTTCCATCCTTCTTATTTCAGGGCACTGCTTATGCAGAATGTAATGCTAATCCATCTAATGCAGATATGAATATACCTAAATTATGGGCAAATGCTGTTGAATTTCCAAAAAATTCAAAGAAGGAGTATTTTACTTTATTGAGGTAAATGCAAATATTTTTTATAAAAACATATATTCTCTTTGTTTTAGGAATAGTAATACATTTTAGATAATCCATCTTATATTATGTTAGAATCAGTATTTTTTCTAAATTACTTTCCAATCTTTCCAATGCACTTTTTCTTAACTTGAGTGTTTTTCAGAATTCTGAGAAAAGTTACGAGAATTGTAATTTTTAAAACAATTTTAGTTTGACTTTAAGAAACCATATAAAAATATTTCCTGATCCATTAGTTACTTAATTCAACGGAACCTATGTAAAATTGCTGAATTGGTCAAAAGTCGACAGATTCCCATGCTCCGAGTGAGAGGATGAAAATTGTCCATCTAAGCACATTCCTTTAAAATATCCCTGTGTTTCCCTTACCTGATTAAGTGTGTTGAGAAGATCCCCATTATATATAAGCACTATGAAAAAGTATTTTCCCAGTCAAAATCTTATTGCATTTAAGACCAGGGTTAATGATTTCCCTCTTTCTCTTTGCGCTTCTGCTTTTATACTGCGCTGTGAATGGTACACCTTGACTGTGCTCTTGTAAATAAATCGTAATCTCCTGGGATGGAGTAAAACAAATTTAAAAATTAAAAGTGTCATCTGTCTTCGAAATCACCTTCTGCTTACAAATATTAATGTACATTATATATATATATGCGTGTGTGCAGGTTGAAAAATTCTCTACAACAAACTATTTGAAAATTTATGTGTCATTAAAGTAAATTGTGATTGTATTAGAAAATTAATATTAAAAATTAATTGTTAATTTTGTAGAAAATTATTAGTTTCAATGAAAAAAAATCTTATATAATTTGTATTTAATATAAAATTTTGAATTGGCTTATAAGTCCCCATTACATCAAAATATATGGGGGGTAAGGTGACAAATGGTTTGGATAAGATTTCTTCTTAATATTTAATACTTAAAATTCTGAATCCTTATTCTTATATTTAAGATTTTTAGAAGTTTATGCTTGTCAGAAATTTAATGAATTTTCGATGCATTTTTCTTTATACGTTTAAGGAATTATATGCACATTGATTATGGTTACCAATAAGTAATCAATAAACCCACAATTATATTGATAAGTTATTAAGAATTTGTTCATATTTCAATTATTGATAGTCCTAATTATATTGAAGAAGCTTTCTCTGTTTTGCCAACACCTATGCTTTTTTTTGTTCTCCACTCAAAATTTTCAATTTCTGTAGACCTTGATATGATTTAAAAAAATTAATTTATTAACAGTATTTTTTTCCTTCCTAACTGTATTTGTGACATAATTTAGTATTTGTTTGTTTGATACATATGTTAAGGTACAATATTATACACTGTTGATATTTTGTTTCAATTACTTTACCTAGTGTATTGCATGCAATATTATTTCCTAATTTTGAATATTTGGCTATATAAAATGGTCTTAAAAAATATTTACTAAAACTACAAGAATTCGACCAGTCATTTCACTACTCTGTTTGTTTCTAATGTTAAAAGAAATTCATTGTGAGCTTCATTATAAATTTTAAAATAATAGTATTTTATGCAAATATTAAAAACTTGCTGTATCATCATTTAAAAACTATGTGTATGTATTTAAAAGATCTTCAGATAAGGAATAGATTAGATTAACCAATTAATGCTTTTTTTAAAATTTGCTTCCTAGCTGATATAACTTTTAATCAGAATGAAAACTGTAATGACTTTTTTCTTGTTGTTATGTTTTAATAAGAAAAGCTTTATTAAAAAAAACCTTGTAGCATTACAAAAGTTATATTAACACTTTCAGCTGTAGGGTATGCAATATGAACATTGCTGGAAAAAAAAGTGAGAATAAAATGAAATGATAGTGTTTGATAGAATACAGTACCAATAAATGAATGTATTTTTTAGAGCATATAATATATATCTTAAAAGTACTGATATGTAATATAATTTAATTTTGCAGCAATCATATTTCCATTTCAATTCATATATTTCTGAAAATTTCTAATATTATATCCCTGCTTTTATTTTTTAAGGCTATAAGTTTGTTTTTAAAGCATTCTTATCTGTACATCTAGATTAATTTTACAAAAATTTATTTTTTCATCAAACTGATCTTACTATGAGGTTTTTGTGTTTCAATGATGAATTACATGTAACAATTTTTAAAATCTATTTGATCAGCGATTATCTGAGCGTCCAATGCTATCTGTTATCCTATAAGAAAATTTCTTTTTATAATAGATATGAAATATGCTTTCTAAAGGGATCTTTAGGAAAAGTAGTTACTATATTTGTAATAGACTTTTGTATAGCTCATAAATTATGGTTTTTAACCCTTTGCAGTAGAAAAAATTATTAGATGAAGAATTATTCACTTAATACAGATTTATTTATTGCTATGAAAAATAAATATATATAATTCTTTTGAGTCCAATTTCGTTGAAAAATTAATCTACATCTCTTAATCATTATGTAAACGTTTTTAACAATTAAATTTGGAAAATAAATAAAATGTCAAAATGAAGCACAGTCTTCAATGCGGAATCACACTCAACATCGGACCACAGATGGTTAATTATTTAAGTTTTTTTTTTTTTTTCGTGATTATTAAATTACAGATAGGTATCTCAAATTTTCTTGTTTTTCAGACGTACACTTCTTTTCATGTTTTCATCAAAGTGGTCAATGTATGCAGATAAGGGTGACTTGTTGTGTGCTTTTAAGTACCATTACCGTGCATTCTCAACCATTACTGAAAACACCACTGAAGTTTTTAAGTCTGTACTTGAAATTTTTAAGAGAGATCCTTGGAAAAATTCTTTTTTCTCATGGAATGACCTGTTTGATGGAACAGTTACAGTCTATGATAGAAGAGGTAAGTATTTTTTGTTTATATATAGGAATAATGCAATTAAAATATTAATTTTATTCTCAATTCACTTTTTTGACTGGAAGGTGGTTGAATAATTATAAGTTAAGTAATTGCTGGCTGATAACATTTATCTGAAGGGATTTTAATGTGATATCATGAAAAAAACCCATTGAAGAAAAGGAACTAACTCTCCAAATATCAAGAAAAATATTTTAAATATCTAACTGAAACATAGCATGGTCTCAATACAAATATTGGGCAACTTTTAATTGTATTGAATTCAGTATCATATTTAGTAGTTGCCTCTAAAGAAATTTATTTTTATTTTATAGTAGTATCATGTTTTTAAATTTAGCAAAAATCTGCATGAAAATTGGAAATCCTGAAATACATTCAATGTAATAATCTTGTTTATGCACCCCCTTAATGGATTCAAAGAAAAGTAGGAATGTATTTTCTTTAACACCTAGAAGGATTCATTATTCTATTAAAAACTTATTGCAATCCTCTAAAAGAGATGAAATAGGAGTTGATTTTCAACTTCTGTCATAGCTTCTAACAAGTGATTGCACAAAAAAAAATTTTTTTTACGATCATAAAATTTAAAAAAATTTTATTTTTCAGTAATGTAATTTTTGAAATACTTTTACTGAAAGGATATTTGTTTGAATTACAATTTATCACTAATTTAATATGAAAATTGAGTTATTCAAGGTATACTTTTTTAAGCATTTTAAAATGCCCCAAAAAATTTGTGTAAAATATTTTGTGAGAAAGTAGTGTGAAATGCCAAAAATTGCATAATTGTGAATTAATGTTTAAATTTAATTTTTTTAAGGAGAGAAATGGTTTGCAATTGTTTTTTTTTTTTTTTTTTTTTTTTTTTTTTGTTATGTTCAAGAGCACATCTCAATTTCCTTCTTGTTGAACAAAAATTCCAGATTTATAAAAAAAAAACAATTTATCTTAATGCAGAAATATTTCTTTTTATAATTGAAAATATTGTAAAATATATCTGTTTTAATGAAAAGTGTATGGTTAATTTATGTTTAATTTTAGTTAGTTACAGTTTGTAATTATATGCAGCAGAATAAAAACCTTAATGTTTCTTTAACCTAATTTTTTTTTTTTTTTTTTAATTTTTAAATATGGAGTACATTTTCTGTGTTCGCCACTATTAGGATTTTGTAATTCCTATAGTTTCTTATTTATCACCATTTAATGAAAACTTAATCTTGTTACAGTCACCTATAAAATATGATCACTAAATTAAAAAATACCCCATATGAAAATTAAAAATGCTTCTTAAAAAATCTTAAACCATGTTAAATCAGGTACCATATTCTGAAAACTTCAAATTATCTAAATATAAATCTCATAAACATTTTAAATTAATTTTTGAGTTATGTTCTTTTCTTTTTTTACAGTTCAAGATTACTTTGAATCTGAGCCTGAGGAGGTCGTTTTAGCTCGTGTTCATGCACTTGTTTTTCGGAAAAGAGCTAATGATGCCATGTGTCTTGCTAAAACATCATTTTTATATCATAGCCGAATTGCTAAACACTTCCGGCCGTCTAGAAGGAAAAATTCCACATCAAATGTCAGTACAAGTGGTCATGCATCAATAGATTGGTTTCTTTTTATTTTGTTAAAAACCAAGTCCCTCGATTTTATTGTAAATGAGGTAAATATTTTACTGTCAAATTTTATAAATTTATTTTTCCCTATCTTTGAAGTATATTTCTTGATGCTTATTTCAAATATTAAATTTTGCATGTCCCCCCCCAAATATATCTAAGACCCTCCCCCTTGCTGTACAGTGTACAATTACTTAGGGCATTAAATTCCATTGGGGAAAAAAATAGGTTAAGAATTTACTTTTTTTTTTTTTTTTTTACAAAGGAAGATTGTTTAAATTAAGCAGATCCATAATTTTCGGTTACATTATGCTGTCTAAACCCATATTTGATCAAAGAAACATTAAAAAAAATTGTTATGAAAAGCAGTTGTTGCAGAAAATATTTTAATGCTATTTTGTTGGCTGTATCTTAAATTATTTATTCTCTGTATACCAAAAACATATATATAATTGTTGGATAAAACTGATATTTGCACCAATCATTTCATGCTGTAGCATGCTATGACAGAAAAATAGCAGCTTTGTCTTCATCTTGCACTTCTTTTTTTTTTCTTGTAAAATAAACTTAAGTCAAAAAAATATTGTCTAGGAAGTTAGAATTCTTGGAAATGGCTGACCATTACCCCTTTGAATCCTTGGAAGTTTTGTGGGGGGGGGAGGTTTATCAGTAACTTTGGTCTTCTTTACATAGAGCTGATCATAGTTTTTTCTGTTTATTTTTAGTTTAATCGCCATTCATTTTATATAATTATGTAAACATTGTTATAGGTAATTATATTATGTTTTTTTTATTTTAAATATAATTGTAATTAATTTTATAATGAAAATGTGGATAGATCAATGAAACCTTTTCAAAGCACCAAAAATCGTTCAAGCATTTCTCTAGAATATTGAACCTGAATGTGTATCCTTCTAGTGCACCTGATTTTTCTGCATAGTTATAAAGTAGTGTTTTTGTATTCAAATGTAAGAGGTTTGACACATTTTGTGTTTCACTACAATGCTCACTTAGTTGTGCTTTTCAAAGCTCTAATGGTGCAGCTTTTGAGCAGATGGAACACACACATAGAATCAAAACAATATATACAGTCTTCACAAAATTTAAGCTGTATACTCCTTTTAGGCATAAATAAGTATTTTGTGTGTGTGTGTGTTTTTTTTTTTTTAAATTTAAAAGGAAATTATGCTTCAAAGGGTTAATTGCAGAATGAAGCAAGTGAAACATTTTACTTATTACCATGTCAGATGTTGTTTGGGGAATGAGGTTTGTGGTGTCATCAAAAATATGCTATTATATGCGAAAAATAAAAATGCTATTATATGCACGAGCATCTCAAAAAAATCAGCTATTAATAATGTGTTGCCATTGCATTTACAAAAGCTCTGATTAATAAAAATGAGTTGATGACTACATCAAATAAAACTTAGAAAAATGTCATTTTGAGCACATGATTATATAAAAAATGAAATTGACACATTTGCTGCCACTGACGCTCTGGCGTGTCAGCATGGCGCTACCTCCCATGCCGGTGACGCTCTCGGGCGACAATCGAGTATGATTAGTAAACTGCTTTAGTTTTAGTTCGGATTTGGAGGTTGAACGATGAGGTTTTTGTGGCATGTTAGTGAAGCATTATTTTTACTAAACACGAAAATAAAAGGTTTTTCTTTTTTTCTGGCTTTACTATTAAAATATTAGGAACGTTTTTAATCATTAAAACACTTTTTTTAAATTCGGCTTCTGAGGATAGATACATAAATTTTGGTGGCAGCGAATGTGTTAATAGGAAATGTGTTATTTTTTTTTTTTTAACAATAAATGCAAGACAAAATTTTTTGGATTGTTTGCAGTATTTAACTTGCACAAGCATGTAGTGCTTTGCCATTAAAGAAATTATGTTTCGACATGATAAAATGAAATATGCATATCAGATTTCATTCTAAGCTTTAATTTATATATACTAATCTTAAAATTTTCTTGTGGTAGGGGTGAGAAAAAAGGGCATTTATATCTGAATTATTTTTTGAGGTCAAATTATGAATTAAATTTTGTTTGACTTAAAACTGTAGAAATTTAATTTTTTTAATTAGGGTTTTTTTTTTTGTGATTAATCTTTCAATTTAAGTTGAAAACAAAGTTCAAGTCCCTGCCCTAGAATCTTGTTTTAAAAGATTATTTTTGGTTTATTTAGTTACTACTTTTTATGTTATTTGATTTTAAACATTATTTATTGAAAAATTCTAGATATCTTCTATTTCATATAAAAGAGCAGTTTACTGTGATTGATTTATTGTTTTGATGTTAATATGTGACAGATAAATCTAAATATGCTAGTTAAACCAGTAAAATTAAATCCAATTTTATTAATGATTTGAAATGTGTGGGATTTTGTTAACAAATTTAAATAGAACTGTTTAATTGTATAGATGATTTCTTACTTTTGCCATTTAAGGCTTTTGTTGTTTCATTAAATTGAAAGCATTTAAAGTTTTTTCCCCCCTGATTATGATGTTCTACCTTTCTCCTTTCCTAGGCCAGACAGCTTGAATGCCATGAAGGAGTTGAAATTGTCTGTAGGTTGTGGAGAGATCCAAAAAATAAAACATTTTCATATGTGTTGCTTCAAATTTTCCTTCTTCAAGATCTTTTAAAGACATCAAAATACTGCTGCACAAGAGTAAGATTTAAAATTTCCATTTTAAATATTTCTCATTTTCCAGATCCGATCTCTTATAATATCATTATAATAATTTTTGATCTTTTGTAAATTCATATTTCTCTGACTGTGTTTGAAAAGATGCTGCAGCATTCCATAATTTTGTGATTTTATTTCTTTAAGCTATTTTGTGATTTTATTTCTTAAGCTTCTTAAGCAAGATTATCATTCTTAAAAATCCCTTTTTTTTTTTTTTTTTTTTTGCAGTATTTGGGGGCTTAAAATGTATTTAATTTTTCATTAGACCCTTAGAACCTCAATAAACACCCCATTTTTATCAGTTATTTAAAACATGTAATGAAGAAAAGGGGCCCTATCTAAAAATGTTGCTTTGCGATTTCAAATAACATTACATTTCAACAATTTTCTGTTAAAAGATGTGGACATTAAACTTAAAATTGCCATCACCATTAAATCTAAATGCATTTTCTGATTACTGTTGTGCTTGGGAACACCTGTGTAGCGTTTTTTTTTTTTTTTTTTTTTTTTTAATCAGTTGCTATTATGTACAGGTTTTCTCCCTTCCCCTTCCTCCTCAAAGTTTTATTTTTTTTCTATTATTCAAGTATTTTTAAGTCATGTAACCTCTTGAGCTATTAGTTAATTAGCAGAAATGTGTGCCCATCCTATCTAAAGAAATTTCAAATAAGCTTCAAGTAGTACATTAGCACTGAAAATTTAGTAGACGCACACTGTACATCAATATAGTGCAAGAGGTTAAAATCCCAGAACATCATCTTTTGAATTATTTATAGGATATATTCTTTATAACATTTGGGACAGATAGAAATCTATTTATATTGTCATTTTTAGATGTCCCTCTCCCCTTTTTAAGAAAGTTGTTTAAAAAATTGTGCAGATATTTTTTTAAAGTTTTTAATTCTAACAAAAAAATTTTAATGATAAATAACTGTAATAATAAAAAAAATTAACTTGAAAAAAATATATTTTTATATTTAGCTTTCAAGAATTTATTCCTGATATAATTGAGCCATCTCAACATTAAATAGCTCTCTAGAAAGATTTTTTAAAAATATCTGTAGCTGTTCAATTTGAAGTTTTGTTCTACTGAATAGATTTTTATTTAAATGGGGGAAGTTGTCGAATCGGATTTTGCAATTTTTTTAATCACTCCTTATCCAGTAACAGATTTCTGTGCAAGATAGGAGATTTGTTTTGGAGAGCTGGTTAATAACATAAACAAATTAAATGGCTAACTTTTTGACAATTTTCATTATTTTTGGCTTGAGAATTTTATCAACTGGAAAGGGCCATTGTCATGAGAGAGTTGTTAATCTCTTATATCCTTTTTCTCTGCATATTTTAAAGAAAGGAAATGTAGTAAGGATATTATAACATAAAGAAGAAATCTTCAACAGGCCCAGAAGCGAAGATAATTTTGTTAAATAATTTAGTATGCCTTCACTAGATGCAGAATTGTAATAGTTAAGTAAGTGTGAGGAGAGTTATTATTCATTTAGTTCTTTTGTTATTTGGCATTGTTCTATACATACAGAGTGCTCTATTTAAGAATCTGCCTGATCTTAATATATTTAATTTAATTTTTTTTGTAAACATACAACTATTCGCGAAACAAAGTTAATGAATTTACACTTTTTATTTTGCAATGAAAAAAAAAAGCCTACAAAGAAGGTGAAACTAGATGTGTAGCTTCAACTTTAATGGAAAAAAATGGACCATGAAAAGAATTTGCATGACTTTTTGTTTTTTGTGAGAGAAAAAACTAAATTTTAGAAAAATTGGGTTTATCTTGATGGATAGTTCATTGGTGATTTTAAATCTATTGACTTGTTTAATGATAAAATGCAAAAGGAATTGTCTTTTTTAAAAAATCTAATGTAAATTCACCAATGAGGAGAGAGAATTGATTATGCTTAAAAATTTTTGCGAATGAGAAACTTAAAGAATTTTTTTGGTAACCAGATGAGTTATGCTGTTGAAAAATGGAGCAATTTTATGTCATAATGTTGAAAGCTGTGTTTATGATAGCAGATGCCAAGTCATGTTAATTTGTTCCTAAATGTACCAGATATTCTACCTGCCTTGCTTATATATGCAGAAAATGTTCAGTTCTAAATATGTAAAAAAGAATGAGGGAGGGGACAAGTGAAAATTACAATCTTAAAATTATAAAAAGTGTAAGAAAGCAAAACACTTTTTTTTTTATTTTTACAAAGCAGAAATTAGAAAATTATTGATAGCTGAAGAAAATACAGATTTTCTATGCATAATAAAATTAAATATTAGGAATTAAAATTTTAAAAAAGTAATATAAAATTATTCAATTGCACACTATTTCTAGTGTTTGCTTAAATATAAATAAAGATTTATTTGCCAAAATTTAGCACAAAATTAGTCCACATTTTTATCACTTTTTTCCAAATTTCTCTGACTTTTTAAAATTTGCTTTTTCAATTTTTTTTTTTGACATCAAGTGCATCACAAAGAAATGAAAATATAGTAGGTTAAACATTATAATATGTATGCATGTAAGGTAGTTATGAACAAATTTCCCTTATTTTAGAACATTCTGCTATGATATTACCAGCATATTAAAACTGAAATTAATATATGGTCTATGCACAATATGTATTAAAGAAATCTCAAAGATTCCATTAGAAGCTGATACTTGTATATATGTATGCTTTTGTGAGTGTGATATTAGTATTCATTTTGGTTTATCTCTTGACTTATTATAACTTGGATAGGTTTTAAGATTTTGAAAATGGCATTACAATTCTTCCAATTTGTTTGAGGTGCATTTTATGGATAAATTTATAGATTTGTAGATTTTTTTATGAAATTAATAATTTTTTATATATAAATGTGTAATTATATAATATATTCAAGCCTATAATTGGAAGGAATAAAAATATACATTCTAATTTAGTATTAAGTCAAAGTGGGTGCGGCCTTGGAGAGGGGTTGTCTAATGCCTAATAACTTTTTAAAGTAGAACTTTAAAAATTATTGCCTTTAAACTTGTTTGGGAACTAAAATGTAATTTATATATATAATCTTATTATTATTTTTTTTTCAAATAGAAAATTGGAATTTTTTGATCAGCCATTCATTTTATGATTGTAGTTTAAATTGTTTTATACATTATAGTTTAGTTTAAATAGTAGTACTAATAGTAATTAGTTAAATAGTTGTAATTATAGTTTAATTTAAATAGTTTATTTTCATTTATAATATAAAAATTTGATATTACATTCCTTTCATTTTTTTTCAGAAATTATATAAATTATTTTGCTTAATGCATGAAGAACTTCACTCAAGTCCAAAAGAAATTGCAGAAAGTTGCTACAAATTGTTCTCAAAATATGCTCCTTCAAGTGCTCATTTTTACTTACTTATTGATTTGCTTTGGAGACAGGCAAGTTATAATTTTCTTGAGCTGCTTTTTTTTAAATGATTTTCAGTAAAAAAATTTTTTTTAATTAATTTAGCTGAATGCATTTTTAGTCATAAAATTTTTTGATGCTATTTGATTTCTTGGGTGACTAGTTTCTATTCCCAAATTATTGATCTTCCTTAAATAGAGATCTTAAAAGGGTATGCAATTAAAAATAACTTAGTCGAAGAAAAAGAATTCTATTAAGACTATTTACTCTAAATTAAAAAATATATGTTTGACAAAGTAAAGTTGATTTAAAAATCCTTCTACAAAGTTTAAAATTGGCAAAAACCATACAATTGTGGTAGCCATAACTGAATTAGTTTTTAGGAGCACAGTAAAGCCACTGTAGAATAATTCTAAAAATATTTTACAGTTCCATTAAGTAAGTAAGCATTGAATTTCATATAGTTGTAAAAAAAGTTGAATGAATCATTGAAAAATTACTTTGATGGCTTTTTACAATTCACTGTTGCCATTTGAAGATAAATCTGTGTTTATTACATCTGCTTCCCACCACTGGACATTTTCTCATTTCTTAACTTTAAAATCAAGTTTACAGCTAACCGAATTATTAAGTTGATGTGGCATATCAGATAATATGGTCTAAGAACAATTTTCATTAAATTGGTATAATGAATGTAATTTAAACTCATGTTAATTGACTTTTATAAGCTGAAATAGTTTAGTTAGTATTGGGATGATGTTAACAGATTAGGGAATAATTAGGTGTAGTATGAAATTCTGTATAATAATTTAAGATTTTAAAAAAATGAAATAAATTTATAAAAACTTTCATATGACGCTCTTAAATTATATTCATTTATATTCAAACATTTGCTTTTTTTTGCTTTACATAAATTTTACTATATAATCATCATAACTATATATAAATTATGCCCTGTGTCAATTTACAAATAATTTATTATAGTGATTTTTTAAATATAAAAAATAAATCTTTTTCTGATTTATATATTGATAAAAATTAAATCAAAACAATAATAATAGAATAAATACTGTAAAAGTCATACTATGTATTCTCCTATTTCCTTTATGTATATAACAATGCTGGCATGTAGTAAATTCCCAATTATATTTCTTTCTCTAAATTTCATTTTTTTTCTGCATTGAAATCATTTGGATTTGAGCAGTATTGTAATAGTTTTATCCATTTTTCAGTTTGGAATGAAGTGTCTAGATCTATATGTGGACTTGTTCATTCGAGGATTGACAGCTGATATTAATCATCTTGAAAACAAAAGACACTTGGAAGCATTTTCGGATGCTGCCACACTTGAAAATCATATTTCTTTGATTTTTGAAAAACTTTCAACACTGTTTAAAAAGGTTAATTTAACAGTTGCAAGAGAATGTATGTTTAGTGCCTTTTCATTAAGACCTACAAAAGAAAGGTTGTTTATCTTACAGAGATTGTCACAAAGTTTATCCAACAGTAATAAGGATATCCATAAATCATTATTAGATTTTGATTTTTCAGCTGACTGCAATTGTGGTTTAAGATGTATTGGACATTGTAGGGATTTTCTAAGCAAAAGCAGTTTCATTCATCCTTTATTGTCCAGTAGTATTGGAAGCATTTCTCTTGTTCTTAAAAGAGATTTTATTTCTGTTCTCGAAGGTATACGATGTATAACTTTTCAGTACAATATTTTTGATTGGCAATATAATATTGGAGATTTGATGAATTATTTAAATGCATTTCCTCAGGAAAAGACTACTTTGAAAAAATTGGGATCAGACACTGAAAGTGGTGATGAAATTTTTGGAAGTAGTGTAGAGAATGCTGAGACAGTATTTAATCCTGCTAATGATACGAGGTGCCAGTTTGATCATTCTTGTATTAAAAGGAAAAGTGGTTCAGATGAATTATATCCACTGAATATTGGAGGAAATACTATAGTTCAAAATGATGATTTTACTAGTAAAAGAATGAAAACAGATACAAATATGGAAATGTCCGTTTCTATTTCATCCAATAACCAAGAAGTTATTCAAGGTATTTTTAATAATTCTCTTGAAAATGTTATTAGAATGTCATTAAACAATAACACTGCTAAAAGGTGGTCTGACAGTATGAATTTATTAAAAATGAATGAAAATCCTGCAATTAATGATTTGAATCCTTCAAAAATCAGTAGAAAACCAGAAAGTTCACTTCAAAATTGCTTCAGTGATAGAAATGCCTTTAATAGTCAAAGCTGTAATGACAGCAAAGACAATGCATTGCATTATTCAGATAAAACTCATCTTCAAATATCTGCCAGTTTATTATATGATCACACTCAGCAGCATGTTACACTTACTCCAGAAGATAATTCTACATATAGAGAAATAAATTCATCCGATCATCAGCTCAAATTAAAATCACATAATGTTCAAAAATCTTCAGCAAAGGTTTCTAGTGTTTCAGTAACTGAACCTACAAGTGAAACACTTTTCAGCAACATAAGCAGTCCAAACCCTGAAAGACATACCCATAAAGAAATCAACACCCAGTATTTTGCTGCGAAATGTGAAAGAGAAAGGCCTATGCATAACCATCATTTACATTCTTCCCCATTTGTTTCATCACAGCCACCTCCTAAATCATTTTCAAAGTATCATTTGAAAATTCACCCTTTTGTTGAGGAAAAGGCTCAATCTGTGACTACCTTGCCATCTCAGGAATCAAGAGAATCTGTTCCATTTGACAATACCAGAAAGTCCGTAATTGTTAATGTTCAAGGAAAGCCTCTTCAGATACCAAACCAATTGTCAGTCCCAGTGAAACAAAATGTAGTACATCAAAATCGAAACAATAAGCAAACAGCTAGTTCAACATTACCATTACTTCAATTTGATGTTCCAAATAAGTATTTGGCTAAGCCCGATGTACCTGTTAATGCTAATTTGGTAATGCCTTACAAACATGATAATCCAGCTGCTTCAGTTTCCCAAGCATCTGCTAATGAAAGTAATGTTGAATTAGTAGCATTTTCTGGTATTGATGCAACACCATCTATGATTAAAAGTAGTCCATGGAAAACAACTGCACAAAATAATGCTAAAACACCTGTTCCTGATAAGATTTCTGATAGTACTCCTACTTCCGGTTTTTCAAAAATTTCTTCTCAGTTTTGCAAGCAGTTACTTCAATCAAAATCTGGCAATGATTCAGCATTGAAAAGAAATACCAGTAATGAGAGTGAATATGGAGTTATAAAACCAAAGAAAGGGTTTGAAGAAATTGCCAAGAATAATTTGCAACATGTTGCTGCGAATAAAAGAGTAGCTTATTCCAATTCTCAGAGACTTAATTCCCTGGATTCTAAAGTAAAGTGGACATTAGGACAAGCTCGTGAGTCACCTCAAAGGCAAACAACTTTTCATCCCATTAGTGATCACAGTGCACTGAAAACAAATAATCAGCCTTTATATGCTAGTCCTCATCCTAAAACAAGTTCTGACAATCCTGTTTCATTTCCGGTTCATTTAATGAATACTCCTAAAACAAGTTCCAACAGTCCTGTGTCTTATTCTGTTCAGAAAATGAATAGCGCGAAAGCAAGCTCTAACAATTCTGTGTCTTTTTCTGTTCAGAAAATGAATAATTCAAAAGCAAGCTCTAACAATTTTGTGTCTTTTTCTCCTCAGAAAATGGATACTTCTAGGACAAGTTCCAACAGTCCTGTGTCTTTTTCTGCTCAGAAAATGAATGCTTCTAAGACGGTTTCCAACAGTCCTGTGTCTTTTTCTGTTCAGAAAATGAATAATTCAAAAGCAAGCTCTAACAATTTTGTGTCTTTTTCTCCTCAGAAAATGAGTACTTCTAGGACAAGTTCCAACAGTCCTGTGTCTTTTTCTGCTCATAAAATGAATTCTTCTCAGGCAAGTTCTAGAAGTCCTGTGTCTTTTTCTGTTCAGAAGATGAATAGTGCAAAAGTAAGCTCAAGCAATTCTGTGTCTTTTTCTGCACAGAATTTAACAATTCCTAAAACAGATTCAAACAGTCCTGTGTCTTTTTCTGTTCAGAATATGGCAACTCCTAAAACAAATTCGAACAGTCCTGTATTTTCTGTTCAGAATCAGAAAACCTTGAAATCATTTGGTGACAAAGTTTCTACTTACACAGATGCAAATAGCCATCATTATTCCAGTGTCAGTAATGTACAAAATAAACCAAGTATATCCTTTTTAAAATCTAGACTAACATCGGTGCATACTACTCAATCTTATTCACATATGAATGCTTATTCCAGTTTTTCTACTCAAGATAAAGCTCACAGCGAACATCACGAAACCTCTCAAAAGCAGTTTGATATCAAAAATGTTTTTGAGAGATCAGGCTCTTCATTCATCACATCTCCAAATATAACAACTAATTCCATTGCTTCTTCGCAAATTCAATCTGATCCCATCTCTGTATATAATTCAGTTTATGCTGCGAATGACAGACGAGCAATTGTTCACGAAGCAAGGAATATTGCAACATCTTCACCATCATCTAATGTACAAGATACAAACAGCAGTGCTTTTTCACAGCCATGTTGTTCTCCGTTTGAAGTGAATCCATGTGACACTTGTACTACTAAAACCAATAATCAATTTTTGACTAAAACTCAAGTGGTTGGTTTTCGTTCATCACCAGTTGAGAATCTGAATCTTCTGAATCAGGTTAGTTGAACTGCTATTTTATTCCATTTTTGATGAAATTTCTGCCAATAAAAACAGATTCTGTTTTGAAATAAAATGCTCATGCTTAATAAATCATCTACAATTTGTTTAAAAAAATCCTTGAAGCCTGGCTATTGTTTCTATAATTGAAGATTCTTGGTAGTTAGGTTTTAAAATTATTGATGCCATTAAAATATTTTCATCAAATTTTTGCTGTTCTTATAAAAATCTTTTTGTCTAATTGTAAATTGTAGATACTGCAAAAAAATGCCATTTAGAATATTTTTAATTGAATAACTAAATTTAAATGGAAATGTGTATACTCGCCTGCCCCCCCCCCCTCTTTTTCTCATTTGGAAGAAAAGTGGTAAAATTTAAAATACTTGGGATTTTTTTTAAAAAAATTTACTTTTTTTGAGTAATGCCATTATAGAATGAAATATAGATATTAGTATACTAATCTTAATACTTACTACCAGATTCTTTTATGCCATTTAGGAATAATAATTATAAATTAGTTGAAATTCATTGTATTAATGATTGAGATATCAATTTTTATTTTACAGATCTGTTTTTATTGACAGTTTACTTTTTTTTGGACATGTTATATGATTATTATTAAATTAATTGAATGTAGTCCAGCATCAGTTTATTATGCACACTCAAAAATTTATTCTGTGTGAACTGAAATTTTGATTCATATAAGATTTATTATATATATATATATATATATTCCTCGTATGTATTTTTCATTAAAGGTTATTCCCCCCCCCATTTTATATTGGTATATTATTGTCTGTTGGTCTCCCTCCTCTCTGAAGTAGTGTTACAAAATTGTTCTATTTTTAATTAATGTATTGAAAAAGGTGCAGTAGATATTTCGATGTTCTTGGGTATGCTTTTGCTGTAAAGTAATCATAGGATATATCTCTAATATTTTCTTCCTTTTTTTGTTTTGTGGTGGCTGTACTTCTATTTCTTTCATTCTTGTTATGTATGCACTTTATTTTAAATGTTTCTGCTGAAAATCTTATGCAGTCTTATATAAATAGGATATCTTATGTGATTTTGCTTACATGTTATTGCAGTCTAACAATAAAGATTGTAATCTTTTACTTCTTTGTATGCATTCCTTTGCTTTCATTTCACTGTATTCTTTATATAAAACTAATAAATAGCTTTTAAATTTAAAAATATTTTTAAAAAATCTCCATTCAATTTTGAAAATTCATCAATTTAATATACTCTAAATTAAAAAAAGAAACTGTCATTTGAGATTAATAATATATACAAATATCAGTAAAAATGTGGAATTATTATTTTTTTTTTAAAAAAAAGTTATACAAATCAACAATAAACAATGCAACTCATTTCAAGATAATAAATTATAAGTATTTGCCTTTGTAGTAAAAAGATAATTATCAAAACAAATAAAAAAAAATATAAAAATTATAGTTCAGAAATTTTAAATGCTTGCCAAGTAATTAACATAATTGTTTCTTTACTACACTGTTTTAAATATTTGTAATTACTGTTATGATTTGTAGATACAAGCAGTATATTATGCTTTTCAAATAGTTTGGATTTCATAAGCAAGTATTCTTTGCTTTTTCCTTTTATCAAAAAGTTTAAATGTCATGCTTCCTATAGTTTATTATTTACACTAAAATAATTTTTTCTAAATCTTGGATATTATTCAATTAATCTAAAATTGCCTATTCATGTGTTGATCTAGATTGTTATTGAATGAAATCTCTACTGACTGAAAAATACAACTATTATAATCATATGAAATAATTTAATAACTGGATTCTTAATTTATCATGCTCATTTTACTTTTTAAATATGAATAATTATCAGTTTAGTTCTTTTTAAATTTATGGTGCAGTTTTAAGTATTTTTAAAAAAATCTGTCATGAAATTTTAATGTTTCAGAATTAATTGCTTGAGTATTTTAAACTCCTAAGCAAAGAAAAGTTTATGCACACCTTATCAATACTTTGTGACTAAAGCTTCATAAGCCAAATAACATCTATGGTACCCGAGTAATTACTTTTGTATTATGGTTTACAAGCCCTAATGTTCCAAGTTTGGTCCTAGGGCAATCCACATCCTCCAAAATGATGACATAGAATAATCAACCTTCGTACAGCTGTAGTGGCACCCTTTATCGGCAGCAAAAGTTACGAGGTTCATTAAATACAACATCGCCACCCACTCAAACACACACTTGCCATAATCTTGGTGCAATTATATTGTTCGTCTAACCTGCAACTCACTGGTGAGAGAGAATATGGTAAAAGTTCCATAAGCTAGATAACATCTATGGTACAAAAGTTTTGTATTGTGGTTATATTACTCGGCTACAAACCCTAATGTTGCAAGATTAGTCCTAGAGCAATCTAACTCTGCCAAAATTAAACATATATTCATTTATAAAGCTAGACATGAAAAAAAAATTAAATACAAATTTCCCTTTCCTTTATTATACTAGCTCTTATAATGAATGTCAAAGATAAATATTTTAGTTCTTCTGCTCAATGGTAAAGGTAATTGCAATTTATTTATTATTAACAGACCTTCCAGGTTTTTAAAATCATTAATAGACTATACTTTTTATCAGTCATAGTTTTGAGAAACTTTTTTTTGATTATATATAACTATAATATTGGCACAGTCACTAATCCATGTCACAAACTTAGGTGGGTTTTTTTTTTTTTTTTTTTTTTTTTGTAATGAAAGAATCCATGAACAATTATGTGCTTTCAAAGAACCTAAATGGGAAAATTTCAAACATCCTTTGTATCTGAAATAGTTACCTTCAGTTTTCATTTCAATTCTATTTTTTTAAATATAGTAAATATATTTTCTATAAAAAATTGGATTGTGAAGAGATAAAATATTGTTATTATCTAGTTTCCTTTCTTTCTGATATCTTTTTAATTAATGTAGCTTTTTCCATGATTTTGGTGGTATTATCCTAATTCATTACTAATTTGCACTTCTGTAGCATTGCTGATACTCCCCCCCCCATTTCTTTAGTTTATGTTCAATTTTCATAGGTTTTTATTATTCTCTTATTATATTGCTTTAATGGGGCATAATGGGTTTTTTTACCTGTTTTCTCCAAATTTTTATAGTTTATTATTTTGACATCTTATGGAATTATTTGGCTGTATGGTGGAAGGTATTATTTGTAATTTTGTAGCACTTTGTAGACCAAATACTTTTTTTTAAAAAAAATGAATATGTGAAGAAAAGTGGCCTTTATGTATGTGCTGGTGCTTTACTTAATCATTTGAACTGTAGCTACCAAATTTAACACTTACAGTGGCAACTATAGTTAAAATGCTGAGAGTAGATCATTCAACTTGTTTTAAAGTTTGCTTCAAATTAAATTCAATTAAAAATTGTTCAGAATTTTTTAAAATTTTCCACAAAAATTTCGAAAAATATTGCACAATTGCAAATTTTACATCCACCCCCTTTTTTAAAAAAAATTAATATATATATATATATTTAATAATACCAATTTTTAGTAATCATTAATTTAAATTTTTTTTTAATACGAGAACATTATGTTGTTTTGGGTAGGAGGTTTTGATGTCTCTGAAATTTGAAGGCAAGAAATGTTCGTTTTTTCATTGGTAGATAGCTCATGACATTTGAAGTTTGTTTTGCCAGTATTGTTTGAGATATTTAATTAAATTTATTATCAATTGCTTTTTGTTTATTTCTATGAAATGACATCAACCAGTTTGTTTACAATTTCTTACTTTTAAATGATTAATCTTGCACTCAAAGGATTATCTTTTTTAAATTCCTTTTCCGTTTTAACTATCACAATTTTATAAAACATGTGATTTTGGTTATGGAATTTACGGTGTCTTCAAAAAAACATAGGCAATGAACTATTCGGTAATTATTATAGTCTAAATCTGTTAACAGACATTTGACAGGCAATTTCTTTTCAGACATTTTTATAACTGCTACAATTTTTATTTTAATTAAAATATTAAAAGCAAAAGATTTCTTCATTCATAAACATATTTTTTATTACTTTTGTAATCTTAAAATTGCTCCAAAACTTTGTTTGCCTGCTAGAAAAATTAAAAATGAAAGTTAAAAAAATTATCGTTAGAGAGAGGTCTCGTAATTTCTTTAAACTGGTTAATAGCTGAAATTAATTTAGACAAATAATCACTTAAAAATAATAATGTTCTCACATGATAACATTAAATTTGTGACCATAAGTTTCATTTTTGTTATTTTATTTTATTTTGATTTTTTTTTATTTCACCATTTCCAACAATATATTATATTTTTGCCCCCAAATCTATTGTTTCTGCAATTATTTTTAATTGTGTGATATACTTTCATTCATGAAATAAATTGAGGAATAATTATGTTTAATATTTATGTAGTTTACAAGACAAAAAATATGATGAAATTGCGATATAGCATAATTTGGAAAATTGATGATCGATACAGTTAAATTTCGGATAAGGCTTTGATTTCATGGGACTGGTCTTCATTAGAAAGTTCATACACACATTAATGAAAACTAAGCAAGACAATATTTTAATGCCTGTCAGTTTAGGGGAATCAAGGATATGAAGTTATGATTTATCTGAAATAAAATATAACCAATATTCTTGCACACTAACTGATCACCAGAGTTGATTAGTTCATTCAATATCCAAGACTAAAATGAGAAACACTCTGAATATCTCTCAAATCTATTCTAGCTGAAATATAAAAGGTTCTTGTCTGAATGGTCCTTTCTTTAGCATAAGTTACTGGCTTATTTTAAAGCCTTTATTTCTATTAAATAAGATCCATTGTAAAGATGCAAGGATTTTTAGTTTACTTTTTCTTAAAAGATTGCTCTCTTTTTTTATTGCAGAAAAGAAACATTCTTTTAAAGATAGATATTTAGAGTGGTTACTTGCTTAGTATTCTCTATTCTCTGAATTTTTTGAGGAACTATTACTAAATAAGAAAAATTCCTGTGTTCTATACCTGTTCTTTAAGTTAAATTTGGAGTAAACTTTTTATTGAAAATCTCATCTAATTATTTTAAAGTATGAATTTATAATTTTATTACATAACAAATATGCAAACAATAATTTCAAAAACAATGTCTAAAAAATAGACCCCTATTTTTTAGACATTGTCTACAACTTTCATTATATTTTTAAAATACAGATTTAAAAAGTTTGTGATCACAAAGAGAACATAAGGCAATAAAGAAAAATAGAAATATATATTAACAAAATTATTCACTGAGCACTTTCATTTATTGATGAAATTATAAATTAAGTTTATTTTACAAAAATATTTGAATTTTTACTGAATGTATCCTTGAGATAATGGATTTTGAATTTATACTAAATGTATATAAACTTGGAAAGCAATTTATATTAAGTTTCAAGTGTTTGTATACTACATGTTTGCTGAATTTTTATGATAGTTGAATATAGCTATGATTAATATAGAATTATAATAAATTAATGGTATAAATAGATATCAATAATTTTTGAGGTAGCTGTAAATTATAGTTGCGTTTTGCTGTAATTCACATCCTTATGTAAGGAATTGATATTTCAATAACTTAAAAAGAAAAAAAACTTTATGCAGAGTTTGATACAATTGTATTTGTTATAGTTCTATTAATTGTCTAGTAGTTTAATATAGCTTTAATATAGTTATTATATATTACGTCTCCATGAACCATTTGTTTAATATTTTTCTCCCTCTTTAAAGGATGCACATGTCTGTCTGAGGCAAAGATTAACTATCATTTTGTCAATCCTTTTATAATTATGTCATCAGTTATGGCTTGTTTATTTTACTTTTCTGGACTGTATGAATTTTAAAATCTTTCAGGTTAAAATTGTAAAGTACATTAAATTATTTTATTTAACTATGGTATTAAGTTGTTTAATTAATCAAATGTTTTTTTTTTAAATTATTTAAATAAGCAAACTGTGTGCATGCATGTGCGTATGTATGCAACAGGTGGAATTTCTTTCGTAGATTAGTAGAAAGGGATATATATAAGATGAATAAAAAACTGATATGTTAGTGAAAAAATGAGAAATCCGGCCTGATGACTTTCTCAAGGGTCACCACCAAGCAAGGATTCCAATAAAAAGTGGAATTTTTTTTCTGTAAAGAGTTAGACTATTGTCTAAAAAATTAACTCTTTTATGACCCGAAAAATTCCAAATTTTAAAGTAGAAGAGAGGCATCACTTTTTAGCACAAAAAAAAAAAAAAAAAAAACAATTAGTTAATTTTTTTAGACAATAGTCTAACTCTTTACAGAAAAAAATTCCACTTTTTATTGGAATCCTTGCTTGATGGTGACACTTGAGAAAGTCATCAGGCCGCATTTCTCATTTTTTCACTTACATATCTGTTTTTTATTCATCTTAGTTCAACTATGTCTTTAGGAATTGCAGCATATGCGCTCTCTTAATACATTTGTGTATCTTTCTAATTTATAATGAAAATGGCAATTTATTATATATACCTCTTTTAAAAAATTTTCTGTGTGTGTGTGTATATATATATATATATATATATATATAAAGTAGATTTTTAATACAAAGTACATATTGAAAGCATTAGACATTCTTAATATCTATATAATTACCTTGACCGGTATAATATACCCTATTTATAGCTCTTTAAAATGTATATGGATATTTTGTGACATTAATGTATTGATAATTTGTTAGGGAAATATAGAACCAACAGCTAAGTTATGTAATTTAGGATTTTCTTAATGGACTAGAATATGTGTCCGTCTATGCAGACTTATTTTGTTAATATCTCGGATCCTATTGTCATAGATTAATTAACAGTTGTAGGGAATCTCATTCCTATGAGCAGAATGCTTAAATTAAGAAAAATTGTTAATACACTTTAAATGTAAATATATAGTAGCCTTAAAATTAAGCAATAGAGGCTGGAATCATATGTACTAAAAAATCATTATGAATAACATTCTTCTCTATGTGTAATGCTCGTTTGCTGAATTGAAATTAGCTAATTACAATGAAGTAGATTTTTAAAATTGGATTGAAGCAAAAAGTTATCCTTCACTTAAAGGGGGGAAAAAGCAATGCCCAAATATAAATTTTAAAAAAAACTAT